>MU158741.1:305296-351027 GCA_015888305.1 Antheraea pernyi | reverse complement strand
CGGCTCTGCCTGGTGGCGAAGGAGGGCCGTCCTCCGGACTGCGCGTCTGCATATCGGCCTCTCGTCCTGTTGGACGACGCCGGAAAGGTGTTGGAGAGAATCGTCTCCTTCCGGGTCGTCCAGCACCTGAATAGTGTGGGGCCGAATTTAGCGAACGCGCAGTTCGGCTTCCGGACAGGGCGTTCCACTGTGGACGCCCTGTGCCTTCTGAAGTCGCTGTCTCTGGCCCTGATGGGGTCCCGGGTCGGGTGCTCGGTCTAGCGCTGGGCCATCTAGAGGGGTGGCTTCGGGATCTGTTCGACCGGTGTCTCTCGATCGGACAGTTCCCGAGGCCCTGGAAGCTTGGACGGTTCTGCCTGGTGGCGAAGGAGGGCCGTCCTCCGGACTGCGCGTAGACCGAGCACCCGACCCGGGACCCCATCAGGGCCAGGTGCCCTCCGCCGATGGAGCAGGCGTTCTACGGCCCTCCCCATCTCCTCCTCCGTTATTGGGGGAGGACTGTCGAATACCTCCTCTACTTCCGCCCGAAGCGGAGGCATAGGAGGAGCTGGTAGCAGCGGAGGGTCAGGGAATAATTCTCCCACGACCCTTGCCACCACCTCCGGCCGGAGGGTCTCCGTCACTGGGGACGCCCAGGACCCTAACTTCTTAACCTAACTCGGTGTGCATAATTGAAATATTTTATTAATTTTAAATTACATAAAAGTTTGGGAACTTTGCTCAAAAAAATGAAGCTCCTATATAATTACCATATTTCGATCCGTCAGGTTATACTAGTTTAACATGATTTTGATACTGCTTATTTATATATTGATCACAAATCGTTTTTATTTTAATGATATTATTATATTGGCGCTTTGTTTTCATGATACCATGTCTATTAAATTTAATTATTAAATCCATGCTGTCGATCCAGATATTGAAAGAGTATATATCATATAACTTATACTGGTTTGAAGTGCTGTATTTTTAAATTTACAAAAAACTGAAGCCATTAACGGTTTCTTTTGGTTACGCCGCCAATAAAATGTATCGAAGGATTGGAAATTCGTCTAACTGAATTAGTAAGCTTGTTATTTGGAAATGATTTAAATTTATATATAAGTTTGCCAATTAAATATTGCCTCTTAAGATGTAAAGGATTTATTTATGCTCAATTTACACTTCATAAGATTAACCTGATTACCGTGATAGGACTAATGAAAACATTATATAACTAGCAAATATTAACACGCATACAAAAACATGTATTTCCTTTTTCGTATAGAATAAAAAACGAAGAAAATGTATGTCCTGTATGTATAAATACATTAGCCATTAAAATACCGGAGATTATCTCGAAAATGTAGTGTCACCACGGACCAAGTGTCACACATAGCATAATGGTGTGAAATAACATGCGTTTTACGAAGAAAACGCAACGGCAAAAAAGTCGCCCAACAACGTCGTACCCGCGCGGACCGTTTCAAACATTCAATGGTACACGGTACGATGTGTTCACGGAATTCAAGCCTTTGTTGTTCGTACGAAACGGGTCGTGGAATTCTTAAATGTCCTGCCCGATGTGTCCCACACTCGAGGACATCAGTTGTTCTCATCTTCTGTGTGTTGTACACGACATGTGACTTGCTTCGTGGAACCTTTATACTCAATCCACTTTCGAAGAAGTGATTGTAATTTAAATTTTTTTCTTATTTAAATTTATTTCACGTTGTTGGAATAATTCAAGTAAATAGTCGCAATGAGCAATGTTGTCATAGCTGTAGTGAGACAGCAACGAACGTTGTCATAAATTTTCACGCCGTATTATACGACGTATAAAATTCCTGTAAAAATGTATTTGCACAGGTTACTAAGATACTGGTTGCTAGATTAATACGAAAATGATGTGTCCACAGAACATGAAATTTATCTTTGTTTTACGCTTTAATTTTATTGACATCCCTCAGGTTCGCTGACCATTGCTCTTATTCAGATTCAGCGAATAGTTATTAGTTGATTGGTACAATTTGTTTTTGAATTCTTGGTACTGTTTAGTACGAACTAATAATACGTGTATTGTAACTAATATGTTTGGTTTTCGGTCAGACCCAAATTTTATACCCTACTATACCATATACATACTAGCGGGCTACGCGGACGTTGTCCTGCCCTGATAATAAAAAAAATATACAAAAATCAGATCATAGCGCCACCTAGCGGATCCAATTGTGAACCTAAACCGCTCTGGGATACAATAGAAACGACACAAAAAAATTCATCACAATCGGTCCAGCCATTTAGGAGTTCGGTCACATACACACGGACAGAATAATTATGTATATAAAGACTATATGTGCATATAAACAGACGATTTTCTAATTGCATCATAGAAATTATTCTTTTTAAGTATTCTCCACTAATCGTATATCTCTTTACGAACACTATTCTTGCGATATATACGTAAAAAATGCTTCGACCCGAGAACAAATTAAAAATATCATTAATCTTTAGAAGATATTTCGTATTTGTCTGTATGTTTGTCACGACGTCTAAATATTCGTAGAGATATCCGAGACGCTCGTGCTCGCGCTTCCAGTTTTTGTAGACCCTCTGAAGCCTTCGCCGCCATGTTTCCGAGAATTGACGCTTTTCAAAAGGTAAAAAAAGAAGCAACCAACTGGCCTGAATACTCGGCCGCGGTCGTCTCAGGTGTGAATAAAATTAATGATCCATCAAAGGATCCGGCTTACCGTATCGCTAGTGGACACGTTGCGACTGATTTTGGGCATCGGTTCTCGTTTGGGCTAAATGTTTTATTCAGTTTCTTATTGCGCTAATTAAAGTACCGGTTAGCTCTCGACAGAGCTCAGCTGGAAGCCGCCAAGTGAAACGATGTTTACCGGCAAAAACATCATGTGTCGCCCATTTCGTTTACATCGACTTAATGAGTTTCAAACTCTTTATCCACATACTAACGTTCGTTCGTTCGTTTTCGTTCCCATTACCGGTCGACTAGTTTTTCATACATCTGCAACTGCTTATAGACTTGTTTCTTATAGGGTACACTTTTGAATATGGTCATGTTGGTCATCTCCGTCGTTTACTAATCTAGGTGTGTGAGATGTTGTAACTAAAATTATTGAATTATAACTTCTTATACACGGTACAGAACATTTCCTAACGCGTTACGCGTTAAACATGAGGTAGATATTTATTTATATATATGTATAAGTGTCTGTCCGCGTCTAGTAGTACACAAAAAAAAGAGGAAGATGTATTGTTAAGTATATATACTATGGGACTACGTACAGTATATAGTTTATGAGCATTCTTATATATAATTTAGTATATATGCGGCCAAAGAAGTTTTACTTCCTCTACGTGTACACACTGCTACACGCACTGTTTTTTTTTAATTTGCCTAGTTTATATATTCCTTTCTATACTGGGAAAGTTTGGTGCACTTGGTCTTGCAGTTTTTTATATATATAAATTATATGTAATATAGGTCTGTTGTTTTCATGATCATCTATTTGTTTATTTATCTTGGTCATCAAGATGACACTACTTTTGTAAATAATTACAATTTTGTAATTAAATGTAGTCATATTTATAGACAACCACATCATGATTCAACAGTAAATTGGTTTTCAATAAAACTAAATTAAATTAATGGTTCTACAGATTTAACATAATATAAAAACTAACAAACTATAACAGAAAGGGAAAGAAAATATTAAAACCAATTAATACTCTTTCAATTATTTGACAAAATGTCGCATGTTTTATGTAATGTATTCGATATATCACCTAGATATTCTGACCGGAGAGTAAAAAGCCTAAATTAGTATATATCTATATATCTACAAGAATACTTACTTTTTACTTACATTATCATTCTCTTACATATAGTGATACTGCTATAATAATAAAGACTTAATCACTGGATCCGGTTTTGGAACAATCTTTCACTAATACATTGTCCTTGAGTGCTACGGGTAACTTTATTACTACTATTCTGATTAATATAACTAATGAACCCAAACGAAGTAGCGGCCGGTTGCCAGTAATTACCTGTACTTGGTCGTATAATATCAAAGGGCTACGTAACGTGCACCGGGTTAGTAAATATAATCATCAAAGATTATATTTTAGGACGCACATCAATCAAGGCGAGGCGCGGTAACGTCACTAAAATTTAATTGGATATATCATAAATCTTTTTTGAGAGCATTTCGGAGCACATACATAGTTGGTCGTCATAACGATGTCATTTACCGACCCAACACCTGAGACGGTTTTCAACACATGGACCAGAACAGTACAGATGGATCACTCCACCTTTTTATACACAATAAATGTCATTCCGTATCACTCCACCTTTTTATACACAATAAATGTCATTCTGCCAATCACAATCCAATCGAGTAAATGTTTGATTGATTGTTTCATTTTTCCAGATATCGAACTGTTTTTGATTATAAAATATGGCTGAGTAATTAAAAGGAAGACGTAGAATAAGTTTCGTCTAAATTCTTTTTTTTTTTTAAATCCTATCCGACTAAAATGATGGATTACTCGAGAGTTACCGTAGCATAAAAAGTGTATCGGGGTGGTGTCGGTTTAGTCGTTTGACCGATGGTACGTCAATCTGATGTCTGTAGGATCAAACCTCGGCATGTATCAAAGAAATTTTCGGAATTCGCATAAATTTGCTACAAGTATTTTAATACGACCAGTGGGTCTACTGATTACCGCGCATAAGCAACCAAACTCTTCAGCTTTATACTATTAGTATAGACTAGCGGGCCCGGCGAGTATTGTCGCGCCCTGATAATAAAAAACCATGACAAATTATATACCTAACTAAACCTTCCTCATGAATCACTTTATCTAGTAGTTTTTTGAGTTTATCGCTTCCAGCCAGACAGACAGACAAACAGATGTAGTAGAGGACTTTGTTTTATAATATGTAGTGATAATGATGATGTTTTCTACAACGACCAAATAGCAATATAATTATGCTACTTATTCCTATTTATAGAAAACTTTAAGCGTTTCCAATTATTTTAAAGATAAACTTAAGTCGAACGTGTAAATATGGTCAAAATAGTAACGCATTTTCCCACAAAATTTAATTGAATTTTTGAAGTGAAACTTCTTTAGGCGTATGAGGGTAAAAATGTTACAGATGTAACGTCACGCAGGTATGCAACGGAAGTGACGTCATTTGCAGTAAACGCAGATTAAATAAATAAAAAAACTTTTTATTCTTTTTTCTTGTTTGTATAAATATAAACAAGGCTTATAAATTAGTTCGCCAAAGACGTTTCACTTCTGACATGTGTACTTTGTACGCACGCACTTTTTTTTTATTTATTTTTTTATTAAAGGTGTTATATACTACGTAGACACAAAATGTAGATGCAATAGACACAGCATTCGGCTTATGTGCATTAAACATTGCAACATTGTGTGAATTTCTGTATGAAAGTAATTCTTTGTCTGCAGTGATGTAGCTGGGCTACTTTATTTGTGCACCTGGCCTAGATACACTCGTTTGCGTGTCATTCGACGCGTCTGTACTAACAGATCTGTTGACGACACAGTCTATTCGTATACGTTATGAGTATGCGGATGATATGCGATATGTACTGGGTGAGTTTATTAGCTCTTGTTATTTTGATTGTGTTGTGTATAATCGAATTATATGTCGATTCTGTAGTAAATGTAATAGCTTGTTTGGAATTAACTTCTTTATCCCCGTTATATACCAGATATCGGGATCATTGAACTTTGCATAGAGTACTTTTATTTCATTCATTCGTTTTCGATGTTTCAAATATATATTATTCTTTTTTTTAGCGATAGTTAATGATTAATTACTTATATGCATGGATAACCGTTTTTATATACTTTTTTTGGTATTGGAAATTTACTTGTATTATGTTTTGTGTATTTTATTAATATAAAAAAACCCTTCTGTTTCTATATATTTTATTTACACTTTACTAGCGGGCCCGGCGGACGTTATCTCGCCCTGACAATAAAAAAAAACATCTTGAGAAATCATATACCTAAACCTTTCTCATGAATCACTCTATCTACTGATGAAATTCCGTTTAGTAGTTTTTGAGTTTATCGCGAACAGACAGACAGACGTAGCAGAGAATTTCGTTTTATAATATGTAATGATAAATTTTTATCGTTTGATCACAATCTCATCCCATATTAAATGATGTCGTGATCTAAGATGGTAAACACGCTAAATCTAGAAGGAGCTTCCTGAACACACCAACAAGTGTCTGGCGACGGATCTTCAACTTGAGTGTGGTTGCTTGCCAAGCGGACTTAGAAAGAGCCCCCTACCACCATGCGACCGTGCATAATCGATATTAGGGGTTTGAAAGTTGCTATTTTCCATTTCCCACGGCTCAAATGTTTCCTACAAAATCTGTATATACATTTCATTAATATAATTATCAGGTTCCTAATACATGTACCTATGCGTTTGCGTGACACACATCTTGTAGGCGCGCAATATGTGTTGGTTTAATGTATATCGTGCACTAGCTGTGCCCGCGACTCCGTCCGCGTGGAACCTGATGTCAACCAGTTATACGAAAAACATTAATATGCAACGTGGCTGCCTCACTGAACACATTCATTAAAACACTTGCCTCTTTGTTTGTCGCAACTCACAGGTACGATTTCGCAATTCACAAATTCACAATTAAATATTATCAGTAACAAATGTTGAGTAAAGAATTCTGTATTTATAATTATTTCTAATAAGTAATACAAACTGTGGCACCGGCGTTGCCAGCGTGCATAATAATTCCTTGCAGGACATGCATGTGCATTGTGCATAGTGTCGCGTCGCGTCGCGCCGGTGCCGCCACGATTGTCAGTTCAATTAGCCATTGTGTACCTCTGCACTTGGCGAACGCGTCGCGTCCTTTTTTATTGTAGCACGGCAAAGTGACTGCACTATGCCTGACGGTAAGCACAGTATAATCCAAAAACAACGGCGACCACCGAGAGACAAACCATCCCTCGCCGGTCGCTTCTGTGATGCCGCCATGCGTAAATGTCTCTTCATGTTACGCTTGAAGAATCCCATGTTATAGGAAGTAGGGAACACACTGGTCGGGAGATTGTTCCATAGCTCCAAGGTACGGCAAAGGTAATATGTTGCGAAGTTTCTGGTGCCTTTACACAGCTAGAATCGATGGTAACATGAGCCCAGTGGCTTATCTGAACGGTTTAAAAAAGAAAGTTGTAAACATAAAAAAAAAAAGATCACACGATAGATTTATTTAGCAATTCACTATTTCATTTCAAATCTAAAATTAGTTTTTCACTTAATTAATCTCTTCATGATCTTTTTCCTTAGTTTTTAAGTTATTATATGAAATTGTTTTATTTTATTTTACAACAAGTCCTTTTTAATCTATACTAATATATAAAGCTGAAGAGTTTGTTTGTTTGGTTGAACGCTATGATCTCAGGAACTACCAGTCCGATTTGAGGTAATCTTTCGGTTTTAGATAGCTCATTTATCGAGGAAGGCTTTAGGCTATATATAATCACGCTAAGACCAATAGAAGCAGAGCACCAATGAAGAATGTTTCAAAATCGGGCACTTTTTTGCTTTTGAGCGATTTGTCGTTGATATCTTCACAGTCACTCTGGTTTAGAATCAATAAATGCAAATTTAAATTCATTTAACAATAATTAATTTTTTTATTTTTAAATATCAACTAAAATACATTTGACAATTCGAGGAGACACAAATCGTAAATCATAAACAAAACGTATTATTTAATTTCGAGGATTGAGCAATAGGTGGCAAATAAATATAATTATATTACTATGATAAAATATCAGATAACAATGTAGTATAGGCTTTGAGCGCTAGATGGCATTAAAGTATATCTGAGGTCTGTTATAACATTTTTTATGAACTAGTTGAAAATAACTTTGTCTTGTTTTTTAGCTATTTCACACACAATTTTCGTATTTGTTTTCATTTATATTTTGTAAGAAAAGCCTTTAGACGATTTAGTTTTCTATGTAGTAAGTCAGTGCTTGTTTTGTTTACTTTTTAGATCACATTATTTCTTTAATAAAATTCATATGTATGTTCCATGTCATTATAAAATTACTAGCTGTTACCCGCGGCTCGGCACGCGCTTTTTAAAAATTTATGAATGAAATGTAAAATTGTAAGTGGGTGTGTACATTACAGAATCGCTTTTTCAAAAACGTTTGTAACTACGATACGAACGCCATCTACTGTAACATGTATCGTGTACATTAGATATATGAATACTAATAGTTTATCGAATGGGATGGGATTTATCATCAGCAACATACCTGGAACTTCAACCTACTATATACCAAACTCAGTGCTCACTAACACTATATAAGAAAGTACTGAAAATTATAAACTATACATTATCGAACAATATATCTTAAATCTTTTATTTTATAGATAGATATAATATGCCCGTTTTGTCGATATACTTAAGTTATTCTTATACGTTGCTATAATAACTGAGTTATGTTGAAGCAAACGTGGTAAATAAGACAATATGGCCGCCAAATTGACCAAAAAGATGATACAATTGATATTACATACAAATATATGACTTTCAATTATGTATATTTATTCTTGGAGTTAGTAAGACACACGTCTCATGCAGTTGTAACATATTTTTGATCAATTTCACACGGACGAATACATAGGTAGCAGTTAATCACTACATAGTGTACCAATTCAAATAAAAAAAGAATCATTAAAATCGGTTCACAATTGACTAAAATATCGATTAACATACATAAAAAAATACATACAACCGAACATAGTAACCGATATAGTGTTAGTGAGCACTGAGTTTGGTATATAGTAGGTTGAAGTTCCAGGTATGTTGCTGATGATAAATCCCATCCCATTCGATATACTATTAGTATTCATATATCTAATGTACACATTACATGTTACAGTAGATGGCGTTCGTATCGTAGTTACAAATGTTTTTGAAAAAGCGTTTCTGTAATGTACACACCCACTTACAATTTTACATTTCTTTAATAAATTTTTAAAAAGCGCGTGCCGAGCCGCGGGTAACAGCTAGTCATTTCAAAATCGTTTCATCTACTTTTACTCTCTTCCGCATCGTATTTTATGTTGATAAATGCTGTAATCAACTTTAATTAGTGACATAAATAATTTTAAGTATTTGCATGTATGTTTTAGCTTCTTTTTTTTATGTGACTGTTGTTGATTCTTTACGATAAATAAATTAATAAACTTCTACAATAACATCGCTATACTTTGTATGGACCCACTCATGTTTAAATATAAAATCAGACGTATAAACTTCTTTTCGAATTACTGCTAATTTAACTTTGGTCTAAGATGGTATACACGATAAACTTAGATGGGACTGACTGTCCAATGCAGCTACCGGAACACACCAACAGGTGCTTGGCGATAGATCTTCAAATTGAGGGTGTTAACTAGTCACCATGATGTGGTTTCATTACGACGCTTTCCTTCAAGCTCCGATGCAGTTGCTAGGATTCGAACCTACGCCCATCGACGCGGTGTCCATGCACACTATCAACTAAGCCATTATCGGTACATCATCATCATTACAAGCACTAAGATTATATATAAATCTACATACTGATATAAATAATGGTTCTGTGGTATACTATATATAAACTGGTATATGTATATGCATATGCACAAACACACAAATTTACTGTTTAATTACTTGCACAACAACACAATCATAATACAGTATATATATTTTTTAAAACTACGTATAAATACAATGTCATTTAATTTATATTAATAATATAGCGCGCGCCGAAGTATGTAACTCGCTGTTAGCAAAATTTTTCAAACCTACTAGTTACTTATCTTTTTATTTTGACCAATTTAAAGAATATGTTTATAAAAAAACTCTATGCGTTACTGCAATGTATAAGTTAAAAAGCTGTAAAGTTTCGTTGAAGTTCATCTAATAGTTTTTACGCCAATGAATAAGAATCGTTCTTCCTCAAATTTTCTCGTTTATAATATTATGATTTCTCATTAAAATATATCCAGTAATTTAATTCAGTGTAATATGCTTTTTGTAAAATGTCAAGGGTTTTGTATTTCGTGTAATTCTATTTCGGGTTTCCCCTCGTCTCTCATTAGTATGGAAATAAGAATGTAAGTCGAATAAATCGGACGAGGATTAATGATTCGCAAAAGTCTGTATACGTTTCTTTTTGTTGTGATGTCGGTGGGTTGGAAGCCAGAGAATCCGCTGAATCAAATAAAATCGGCTGAGTGCCTTAAGCGCTCGCCTTAGTAGTCCGGTGAAGTTGTTAAGACCTTGCTAGGTCAATAGAGTAGTCAGTTCGAAAAAAAAAACGGATGTTCACGCGGTTTTCGACAACAGATAAAGTGATTCACGAGGAAGGTATAAGGTATATATAACTTGTCAATGTTTTTAAAATTAATTGAATTATAACGATAATTGCTGTAAGTGTCGGAAAAATCAAGCCGTCTGAGAGCTTCCGTCGAAAACGCTGCCCAATCCCTTTGAGATATAAAAAACAATTTAGATAATAAACGACGCAGACGAAGCCGCGGGTATCTAGTATTGTATATATTTTATTAGTAAAGGGTATATACGGCCTGCAAGAGAATGAACGTCTCGAAACCTTTGTACGTGATATTACCATTTGAATTGTGAGCTTTTACAAAAACCCATCGTTTATTTGAATTCGTATACAAAGACAGGTGGGTTCCAGGTAGAGGAGGTGACTATTGTGATGCCGAGTATATATAATTTCGTTAACAGTTTAGAATCCACCGTGGCATTGTCGCCGGCCGCCGACGCGTTGTCTGCCAGATGCGACGATATAATACACCACTGTGCGGGCCCATTCGATCGTCGCGTCGTATTGCATTGTGCCCGTAAATAAAAAAACACGAAACGTTTCTGAGAAATTCTTGTATTCATTTCACATGTGCATTTCAGATGAGTTTTTGTACCTGCCCAACTTAATATTATACTTTTGAATTTCTATATCTTTGAATAGGTGTCTTGTTAAAGGGGGCAAAAATTTTACTCTGTACATATAAGAGTTCGTTGGTCGGTAATAGGTTTCGTTTCCTTTCTTTGTAATACAGGGACAATTTGATTTCCCTTTTTTTACGTGGTTTACTCACAAATTCTTCAATGTTAAAATATTCGGATGTCCTTCGAAAAGCGTTGCTCGAATATTAAACTGAGTACTTGTGTGCGCACGGACTGCACACGATTCTTACTCAGTTACTTCCGTCTCGTAATTGTATTCTTACTCATGCTTCTAAAAGTATTATTGAGAATTATTATCAAGTAATTTTCTTTTGAAAACTAAACGTTACTCTCTTTACACAACACTGTATGAAATCGGTGAGAGAAAAAAAAATGTTTTTATCTAAAATAACCGACATTTTGTTTTTTTTACTGCCTATAAATTTCGGCGTGACATAACAGTTGTTGTTTACAAAAATCATGAAAATAGGTCAAGCTGGTTTTGACTTAAAACGAAATATACAGATTTCGGGGTGGTAGGGTGTTACAGACTGACTAGGTCGCAACTACCATGTATATGGCGAAAAACCCCGTCATAGTGATTTGCTTTTGTGGGTCGCGTTTCGGGATCAGCCTGTGAATATCCAGTTTTTCGTAGGCCGGCATTACAGCAACGACTGGCGATGGATCGTGTGTCACTCGGTGGTCGCCATTGTTTTTGGATTGTACTGCGCTTACCATCAGGTCAGGCATAGTGCAGTCATTTTGTCCGTGTTCTACGGGGCCATTCAAGTATTACGTACGTGCTGAAAGGTGGGGGTTTGGGTTCTTGATTTGCTCATTTTTGATGAACTGGGAGGGGGGGGGGCTGGGGGTTGTCTGGGTGGTGATTACTTCAGCAATATTTATTTCTTTAATTAGAACAGATATGAAAATAGTTATATAAATGTTTACGTAAGCATGGAAGGGGGTAAGAGCATTGGTATACTTTTGCTGACCACGGGGATGGGGTGGTCAGAAATTTTAATAAATCTACTTACGTCATACTTGAACGACCCCTACAGGATGGCTATTTGTAAAATAAATTACATGTACAAACAGAACTACAGATATATGAATAAAGATAAGCAGTTTTTTCTTTCGTTGCGTTGGATCAATGCATGTGTAAACGATCGTTGCATTATTTAACTTCATTGGAAATAATTGTTGTTTTGCAGTTGAATAGAAATGTTTCCGATTGAACGACTGTGCTGAGGTCGCCGTACGTATGTTACGCTATACATTATGCTTCATTATTATGATTTCTAAGCATTATATCGATAAGTAATATCTTTAGAATTGTCTGTATCACTGTATTGTGAGCCTATACGATCGTTGACTGCAATTTGTCGGTTATTTTTTACGAGATCGGAGTAGTATAATGTTATATACATTTGCTCTTTATGTTTTATTATAGATTAGTTTCACGCTTGACGTCCTCTCTTAATTGTAGAATATGGAGTATGTATGTATGTATACACATATGATGGAAGGGTTTAATTGAAATGAAAACATCTATACATGCGTTGAGCGGTATTTTGGTGATCAATTTATAATTTCGCGTCATGGCATGCTACGTAAGCATGACCAGTATTGCGCGGCTTGCGTCAGACTAGTGACGCGTAGTATAGGAATCTGTATACATGGAATATTGATATTTTGCAGCTCATCATACGTTTGACTGATTAATATACTTTATAAAAATGTGCGAGTGCGAATAAAAAAGCTCCGAGTGCGAATAGATATGAAAACCACACTAATATTAATAAATTCAATAACACACATTCTGAAATTTAAATATGGTCATCCACACTATAATTCTTCGATCAACAATAACTAGATAAAGGGTCGGCGCGAAAAATACGTCTCGGTAAATAAGAGCTCACTTGAAACGTGTGCCCTTATTTTGTTTAGTTTGTTTGAAACACAGCCAATGTAAGCCTGTTTCACATGCCGCAGTGTATTCAAAAGATGCAAAAATAATACCCAAAAAAGCAATTTAACGGCCGGAGTATCTTACTTTCGCTAAATACATATTGAATAAGTTATATTTTAAGCTTTAAACTAACAAATAATATCAAACAAAATTACCGATTTTAAACCTGTGACACAAATGTTTGGAATCGCCCCTCACAAACACGCACGATAACGGGAAAACGTACTTTATTCATTACGTGTTAAGGTTGAATTCACACTAAATATTGTTTATGTTGTCTTTTCATTTGTGTGGGGAGTAATTTATTGCTTTGCTCGTTTTATCGTAAGTATTATATAATATTTTGAACATTTGTGACTTTATTACAAGGTGTTATGGTTGTAATTAGGTTGAGCTTAAAACTGTTTTAAAACTTTTTTTCTCCCTTTCTTAGTTAACAAATAGCTACACATAAGTATATATTTACGCGGACAGTTTTTAGCATAGATTTTGTATGTGACCCTTTATCTAGTTATGGTTGATCGAAGTTATAATTAATATGAAAATTCAAAAGAGAACACATATATTTCATTGTTTTGAGTTTTTACTTCTGTCGCTAGTCCTTATGACTGCCTCGATTTTTTTTCCTTATATTCGAACTGGGTTTATAGTTTAGATTAACCTAGTTATCAAATACGAAATACATGTTTGAATTCGTGAGCTACACATGCTGGTACACACACTATCTTAGTATAGCTTAAATAGATTGGTGGTGTTGTATCCAAGGGAACAACAGCCCAAGCCGAGGTTCGTCTACTCTGGCACCCTTGAGCTTGTTACCAAGCGGTGAAGTTCCTTAAGCACTCGCCTTAGTAGTCTGATGGAGCTGTGAAGTCGCATCAGGCGTGAGGCCAATAATGTAGATAGATAAAAAAAAAAACTGAAGGCAGAATTAGAACTGTTTCTAGTGAAATTAGAATGCTTTTTTTAATTAGTCTACTCATGATTGTAGAAAAATAAATATAGATGTTAAAGATAGACTAACTTATTGTAAACTGGTTCGATGTGGTATTTTGATACAATTTCAACGAGATTCATGCACGAAATTGTAATTTACGCTACACAGTTCAGTAAATCATTTATCTGTTCACATTTGTTGGTTAGGTGGTCACCTCACCACCTCGTAACCGCTCCTTAACGAGAACGAGCCTGCGAACAGCTGTTAAACATTAATTTTATATGTGATTCATGAAACATATGCACGTACATAACTCGTAACGGATTTATTCAAGCTCTCGACGTCCTATTTCATTAAATCCGTACGAAATAATAAACCTTGGCAATTGAGAGCTTAATCGCTGACATTTGCGTATGTCAATTACAAATTTTGGCTGTTTCGTGATGTGAGACTGCATGAATAATTTTATTTTAGAACCATATAACCGTTTATCTATACTAATATTATAAAGAGATAAAGTTTGTGACGTTGTATGGGGTAATCTCAGGAAGCAATGGTCCGATTTGATTTATGCTTTCATTCACGTATAGAGTGAACAATACTTGTGCACTTAACATATTTATCACTAGCAACTGCCCGCGACTTCGTTCGCGTGGAAAAGTTACTTTGGGCTAACGATAACACGCAACGGAAGCTCTCAAGAGGAAAAAAACCCGATTTTGAAATATTCTTCATTGGTGTTCCGCTTGTGTCTTAGCGTGATAATATATATATAACCTTCCTCGAAAAATGAGCTATATAACACTGAAAGAATTTTTCAAATCGGACCAGTAGTTCCTGATTACTCCCTACAACGTCACAAATTCACAAAATTTACTTCTTTATAAAATTATTATTATTAGTATAGATAATGGTGATGGTGATGAACGGTGATGAATTACACGATAACAGAAGACTCAGAAATGGGACTTCACATGCAAAAAATGTTTGGAATAGTGGATACATCGACAAATTATTTCGATAGGTCATTTAAGTAATATTTCCAAAAATGCATTAAAAAACTATATTGCATCAGGAGGATATAAGTAATTAGAAAGCGTTTGATGAATTCCCGTCTTTGCTATATACGGAAATAGCAGCGCAATAAATGATAGGGAAACTAAAAGAGACTCGGGTGAGTATGCAATATGCAGTCACCGAGTTGGCAAGACAATGTAAGTACGTTAGCGTGCTCGGCGATACAATCGAACGAGACAAATATAGAGTCGTGACTGCGCCCCACCTGCTCATTATAGATAATTATAATTTTGGAGCGCGCGCTGTATCTCCGCCAGACGGCGCGACGCGCTACTCGCAACGACCTGATATAATTCTCGCCCATACATGCAACACTCGATACTATTTTTTATTATTCATTTATTTAATCTTTATTATACACCATTATACATATACACTATAAAACATTTCAAATTGTGTGATTATTACAAAGGACGGCCTTATTGCTAATAGCAATCTCTTCCAGGCAACCTTTTGGATGTATATATTCCATGGAGTATAGAATAGGAGGTATTTGGGGTGCACAAGTAAAACAAAACTAGTTAATAACATATTAAAATAGCACTATTTTACACTGTAATCGTTACATAGTATAAAATAAAGTTTCCTACCGCGTACTGAACGGATTTTCATGTGGCTTTCACCAGGGGAAAAAGTGATTCGTGAGGAACGTTTTGGTATATAATTTGTCGAGGGTTTATTATTAATCAGGGCGGGACCCGCTAGTATACATATAAATATATTATAAAATATAAATAATATATATATACTACGTACATATTAATAATACATGTATATTAAACAAACCAAAGTATAATAATACATATTTATACATATAGGCGAAATGTTAACAATACTAACTATTTCCATTATTACATACATTTCTATCTGTTCGTAAGGTTTAACGTGCTGATTTCCTCTAAATACAAACGAGTATAAAGTTGTTGCTCTGTTTAAAGGAAAAGCAAGGCTCTACACCGGAAACGAAAATGCTAGAGACAGACACTTCCTTTTTCCGCCTGTATGCCACATTGACAGTAAATAATATATAGTTGTCTTTTGATCAAGTACCTACCTCGTATATCTCTCCGACCATGGTAGAATGGCGCGTTCGGAGTGACTCCATCTTTTTGCTTCATTGAGTCGAATAATACTAAATGATACCGAGTCTCGACATTTTAACACCAATTTTGATTATCCATTTTCTAAAACATTTATTCTTAAAACTTATAACAATAATACTTCTTACTACAATCCAATTGTACGTATGACTCTTTTATAGAATGAGCTCGCATCCAAGCACATCTCATTAGACATATTTGACCATCGAGCTTTTAAAATTCAAAACTGACATGTTAAAAATGATAGAAGTCCCTAAAGAAAATAAAGAGAGAAAAAAGAGGACATTTTATATCCATAAACCTTTAAACAACACTCAGTAAATTGTATTTCAATATTTTTGATTATATTTGCCATCTTATTATCTTAATTTTGGTTTTTATAGATGATTTCATTTTCACCTTTTCATTTATTCTATTTCTATTCTTATTCTATTTATTTTTTTGTCAAATGTTTATCAATATTCAATATTACATAATTTAATTTTTCATTATTGTTAATAGTGTAAGTTGTATCGATGTGGTAAAGCGTTGCAGGTTTCAGTCTAGTACGCTCCTTCTTATTATCGTTATTATATTATTCATCGGATTGTTGACTGTTGCATTATCCAATTAAGCTCCGAAGAAGGTAACTAAATCAAAATGCGTTTTATTGTAAGGTAAAACGCTTCTATTAATTTGACTTGACCGATTATTCAAAGTTTATTTATGAGACTTGTTTGTTATCGCCTGGTTTTTTTTTTTTTTTTCGAACTGACTATGCTATTGACCTGGCAAGGTCTTTACAGCTTCACCGGACTACTAAGGCCGAGCGCTTAGGGCACTCAGCCGATTTTGGTTTTGGGTAACATACACAAGGGTGCACGCACACCTCGGCTTGGGCTGTTACCTGGAAAAAGACGCGTCTGTCCTAGCTAACTATTCTAAGCTATTCATACATATATACATTTGTGAACCATACAATCGAAATTGCATGATTCACAAATGAATACGTGTATATCGGATTGAAACGAACTTAAACTATTCGATTCAGTTCGATGAGGGAAAAAAAAACAAAACCCTCCCACCATGTGTATATATGTGCACGTGTGTGAGAGAGATGATCTCATATGTCTGTTCAAGTGATGTAGGTGAGTCACTGTATCGCGAAAATAATATCAAGAGGGCTCCGCGCGGGGACGACCTAGGCTCGAGATATTATTGAGAACCGCGAAGTGTGCGGGAGCTAATAGGGATCGATTACAAAAGCGTGGGCGCAACACGCATTTTATAAGATTGAATTTAAATTTACTAACGGTGACGGCACCGAAGTCTAAAAATAGACATAACAAAAATTATTATTATTGTTTGACGGTTATTTTTAGGGGAAGATAGACGTAAATACGCGATTTACTCTATCTTATTTGAGTTATTTATTTTTTAACAGCTGCGCGCGCGAGCCTTTGTAGTGTAGCCGCGATGGCTGGAAATCTATGGATTGCCGTGACGGCACCTAGTAGCGGATTACGAGAGCACTCTTCGTACGCCGAGATCTCCGAGATCTCGTGGAAAATGAGTAGTTGACCTGCGTAGTCAATACTCGATAGGGAAAAGGAGTATGCGGGGTCATCCTGTGAAGGATTAGCCGCCGGAGGTTTGGGAGTGTGCTGGGACGCGGGTTTAGGAGCCCACGGGGCCTGAGGGGCCCGGTAGGGGCGGGGGGGCGCACTAGTCGCGGGTACGGACGCTGCCGGTGCACGAGACGTGCCCGGCAGGTTCGGGAAGGCCTCTCGAGACATGAGAGGCGGAGGTCGAGGACGGGCGGGGGCAGCGGCCGTCTTAGACGGCGACGCCTGCCTGGGGTATCGAGGGCGCTTTGTGCGCGGGGCGCGGGGACATCCGCGATAATTCGCGGTATGGCCCACGCCGCGGCACAGAACACAGCTCGGAGGGTCGGAGGCGTCTTTCGTGCGAGAACACTCCCTAGTGGAGTGGTCGCCGAGGCACTTAACGCACCTGGGTTTCAGGCGACAGTTTCGTGCGGAGTGTCCGTACACCTGGCAGTTGTGACACTGCGAGGGCACAGACGTTTTGCGCGGCGGCTCGACTATGACGCCGGAGAGGCCGCAAAGGGATGTAAGATTAAAAATCGCTTTCCCCTGAGGGGTGCGATCGAGGACAACGAGAACCATATCATATGGAGCCCTGGTGCGCGGAGAGCGCATACGATGAACCTCGCGAACAGGAATCTTCTGTTCCTTGAGGTCGTCTGAAATGTCGTCAGTCGGGAGTTCTGAGGGGACTCTACGGATCACAACCCGTAGTTTACGCTCCTCTTCGAGAGAGTGCGTGAAATAGCCCCACTGGTTGTCCCGAAGGAAACGAGTGAGGTTGCGATGGGCGGTGGACGTGGCTACCTTCACCTGAATACCTACAGCGGTATTCACGGCGGAGGTGTAAGGGATACCTGCCGTTTCCAGCAGGCTAGAAATCTCAACCCAAGACGCTTTGTCTTGGATCGTAACGGGGGGCGGTGGGCGGGGCTTCTTGCCCGAAACTGCGGAACCCGCAGCCACGGGCGAGTCGGGTCTAGAGGGCGCTGGTGTCGCCTTTGGCACTTTCGCGCCATCGACGTTTGCGATCTTTTTAGAGGGCAATTTGTCCTCCGGATCGGAAGAGGAGTTCGAGCGCTTCTTGCGCGGTTTGCGGTGCGTGACGGTGGTGAAGCCATCGTCCGCAGCAGGGGCTTGCTCAGCCTGAGGGGCTTGCTCGGCAGGGGGATCCTGCTGAGCAGGAGGGTCTTGCTCCATGTCGGAGCCGGAGTCGGAGTCGGAGTCATCGCTATCGCGATCGGCTGGGATTGGGAAGTTGTTGGAAGCCTCGATCTTGGCATAGATCGAGGGAGCGGGCTTCGAGGAATGAGGGAGCTCGGTGCGACGCTTTGCAGCGTACGCATCGTAATCGTCTACGAGACGAGGACAGATAGCGGCTATGAAGCCGCGGAGGCTAATGAGCTCAGTCTCTAAGAGACTGATCTCTTGTTCAGCGGCCATACCGGGGCCTGAGGAGGGGAGTGGGGCGGGGGAAGACATGTGAAACCTCCCTGCCAGAGGGGCAGGGGGGCGCGCCTTAATGAATTTAACGGACTATCCCGAGTCCGGATCAAAGGGAGCTGTTTAAAACTAAACAAAATAGGAAAACAACGCAAATAAGTACCTGAGCGAGACAGGGGAAAAATAACATAAGACTACTTAAATAAACAAACAATAAAAAGAAAATAAATTTAAAAATAAATCACTGAAGAATTAAAGAAATACGTAAATAAATAGATAAACAAAAGAGTAAATAAATAAATATACCAAGAAATAGATAAAGCAATAAATAAATACAAGGAAAGGTCTCACTCAGTTCCAAGAAAAAGAACGCAGGTGCAGCGCACCTGTGAAGCGCAGGTGTGCCGGATCGAAACAAACAATAACTGACGTCACTAAATCACGAGTATTAAAATCGAACTTAGCGCGCGCAGCAAAACGGACAACCGCTCAAGTCGACGGTTCGATCGGAACTCCCTTATCGCCTGGTGGTGGTAGAGACACTGACGCCAATGTAATCCAGATAAACCAAGATCCAACCAATGGTTTTTAGGAAAACTTGAATATAATTACACAGGAATTTTAATTGATCAATACCGTCGGCCGAAATAATTTATCTACAGAGGTACTAACAATTGTGGATAAAACCGATGTATTTAGGAAGGTAATTAATTCCCGTTGGAAGATGCCTCAAGTAAAAAATTGTTTCTACAATTTTTAGAAACCATTATTTGCCTTTATTAGAGTGTTTTAATTTCTGGTGTAAAGCCTTGCATCTCCTTTAAACAGAGCAGCAACTCTATACTTGCCTGAACTTAAACGAAATGATCTCATTAACCCTCAGACTGATTTTAGGCTCTAGCACCACATACGTTGGCGGTTGAATGGTAATGCTTAATGAAACTTCCAATATAATTCCTCTCAGTAACTTCTTGTACTGTAATACGCCAGGTGTGAATCGTACCTTTGCTCATATTTTTTGTACACGCTTGCAAAATAATTATCGAATTACGAGTTGTGAAATGGATGTTGTATTAAAAACATGACCACTAAAAATCGACAACAGAAACAAGGTGCAAGTTAATTGATATAGCGACAAACAGATGTTATATTTTATAAATAACGGTGCAGTCATTGAATCATTGAGTGTTAATTTCGAGAAAGTCCTAAATAGATGTGTTAGCCTCGAGTTTACTTTTAGGTTTCTTGTAATGAATGTGCCCAAACAACGATACCATTTCGTTTTATCCTGTATTGTATTTTTTCCTTACAGTTTTGCAACACATTAAGATGAATGGCAGAGAGACGCTTACAAAAATTGTAACACAATGACTCAATATTAAAGTATTGTGCTAGACCGTAGTATCTATATTAGGAGATAGGTTCAATTAGAAAAGTTACATTCTCTAGCACGACAGTTGTATAACAATTTTGTTGGGTGGAACATGACGCTTATGTGGGACATAATAATGACCACTGAGAATAATAGCACACGCTATATAGCCAGGCCTGTCGCGTTACAAAAATACTTATTTCAATGTAGGCCCTAAGAAGGTTCCGGTTCGGAAAATAACTCTGTCATCGAGAAGAACCGACAAGAATTTCGCTCGGCTTTGATGATAGTTACATTCGTTTTTGACGGATGCACCGAGAGGGTTGTTATTTTCAGACATCACCATCGCTCGTATTCACAGCTTTCCGTGATGTACGTCCAGTATACAAGGAGAGTACAAATCCCTATGATTTGTACCCATAGGTTGGACATATCACACTTTCTTCGTTGGTCATTTTTCAGGATTATCCAATATTTATTCAGGCTGGAAAGCCGCAGTAACAGCGACGACCAGTGATCGTCTGACCATCTTTTGGTTATCACCCTTGTTCTTTGATGATATTATGTTTACTATCAAGGACAATGACGTCATTATGTCATCACTACATATTATAAAACAAAGTCCTCCGCCGCGTTTGTTTGTCTATCTGTTCGCTATAAACTCAAAAACTATTGAATGGATTTTCTTGCGTTTTTCATTCAATACATAGAGTACAGTTTAGGTATATAACTTGTCAAATTTTTTGTGAATTGCTTGAAATATAACGTTAATTATGGGAAGTATCGGGAGAAGTCAAGCCGATTAGGAGCTTTCGTCGAAACTATTTGAGATATAACAAAACGATGCAGACTAAGTATTTGTATTTGGTTTAGTAATCAAACATCTCTTCGTCACGCGGTTATAGCGTGATGAAGTGAACGTAATATGTATCATAACAGGAAAATTGACAGTTATCCTATTACCAGTCGACCTGTAATTACATGACGTTATCGTTATTAGTTGTAATGAGATTCATATATTTTAGTAGAAAATATTAATCACGTCATTTGGTTTCGTAAACTGCACTACTAATATAACATTATTTAGGAAGATTACCTGTTCTTATTTTCTAGTAGGTCTGCAAGTTGTTAAAAGTGTACGTGCTCATTAAAAGTTATAAGTTATTTTGCTAGACGTCTGACCCATAATATAATGTATACTAGCGGGGCCGGTGATCGTTGTCCTGCTTTGATAATAAAAAAAATCCTAAAAGTCAACCGCAGCACCACATACCTAGTCCAATTGTGAATTTTAACAATTCTTGAATATGCATGAACACATAAAATTTTTTATCTAAATCTGTCCAACCGTTTAAGAGGAGTTCAGTCATATACACACGGACAGAAGAATTATATATATATAAAGATATATGAGTAAACAAGCTTCTGCCCGCGACTTAGTTCGCGTGGAGTAGTTATTTTGGGCTAACGCTAAAAAAACCCGATTTTAAAACATTCTTCATTGGTGCTCTGCTCCTATTGGTCTTCGCCTGATAGCCTTCCTCGATAACTGAGGTATCTAACAATGAAATAATTTATGGACCAATAATTTCAGAGATTAGTGCGTTGAAGCAAAGAAAGCTTCAGTTTTATAATATTGATAAGTAGGTATATTTTCTAATTATAAATTTAAAGAAAGGCACATCATAATAGTTTGACCTTTAATTTTTAAGTAATTAAGGACTTCTAAAATGTTAACAATGTATTTACTTTGTTAGAAAGTATATCTAATTCAAGGCAAGTAAATATACGGAGTGTACATAATCGTTTAAATTACGAACAATCATCGATATAAAATTAACATTTCGCATAACGTTACCAGACTAGCATTTAAATTACGACGACGGCAGTCTACGTTTCGCATGGCGAGTGTGAGAAAACGGGTCTTAATGAATTCGGATCGATCAAATACCGCTACTATCCCACGGTCAGTTTTGACTCTGTAGGAAATTAACCTCCGTCTTGATCACACGTGATGGGTGGATGACAGCAGCTGTCGGTAACAACATCCAATGTCTGGTAGCATGAGATGGTAGCATCCGTTACCGTTTGGCCGCAAAACACGACCCCGCTACGGCGGATATAGATAACTAATTAAACTTTGCAGACTGTGAGATTCTACATAATTATCTAATCATTGGGTACTCCACCTTGCTATTAAAGTGAAGCGATGATGGCTTCGTAGTCTGAGTGTACAGATACCGCGCTGATCGACTAAATTTCGAATCCTTGTAACTAAGTCGAAGCTTTCGGATGAAGACATCGTGGTGAAAACAAAACCTTTTTATTGTATCTTCACGTACCTGTGGGTGCGTTCCGAGAGCTGTACTCGAGAGGCAGTGGCTCTGGGTTTAACGTGTTTACTATCTTAGACCTTATCGTCATTTAACATCTGATAAGGTTGTGGCTATCTCTCGGTGGTCGCCGTTGTTTTTGGATTGTACTGTGCTTACCGTCATGCACAGTGCAGTCACTTTGCCGTGCTACAATACAAAAAAAACCTTCTTCTTCTTCTTACCCTTATCCCACATAAGTAGGGTCGGTACAACATGTTCGTCATGTTGTGGTATATGATTTGGCTTAATTTTTACGATCGGCCGCCTGCCTGACATCAACCCTCCTTGGGAATACAATAAAAAAAAAATACAATAAAAAAAAACCCTAAAATATAAAAAAAAATCTAGGTCCAGCTAAGTGTCCGTCAATGATACTTGACTTAAAATTTATAAAAAAACTCTATAGGTATACTTTAAAGAGGAGTCCTTCAAACTTTCTCTTTTTTAATGATTTGATAATTATTATCTTGTGCGCGTTAATTAATGAAAATAGAACATAGTTTATGTGACATGTGTTACACTGAAATTATGTAGTGTGTTTTAAACTCTCGTTACCAAATAAATACGTGTTTCGCATTATTTTTTTTAATTGGCCTCATATGATTTCGTCTATACTGAACTAGGATCGGTCTGTGTATTGATTTATATTACTATTCTAATTAGTGTTATCTCGAGTTGATCTAATAAATGTGTGTTGTTCGAAAGTTATCTCTTTGTCAAACGATCTTAAACAGATCAGATCTGCTCATAAGCGCCTTTTCAGAGCTTAAATTAGATAAAGTATTATGGATTTTGATCCTAAATGATTCTTGTTGAGAGAATAACACAAGTCTAAATAAATAGTAATTTATACAGACTTAACCGTATTCGGAGAGTTACTTTCACAGATTTGTAAAGATATGAAACTAGTGTCTACCAATATTGTGATAATAAATGAAATAGTAAAGCAAACAGAAAGCTTGATTATACAACGAATGGTAAAGGAAACTGGGCGTGATTTACGGCGTCTACGTCTGCGCATAAGCACTAAATTATTTATCTCGGAAGCAGTTAACATTTATCTATAAATAATTTATTCTTCCTATCTTTGCAGCTAATAAATGTTGCCCGTAATACGGTCCCGAAGCAACTTAGTTGCTTTGGGTAGAGTTCAAGCGTTGTTACTGATTTTATGAGAGCTTCTACGAATCGATGTAAATTTAGTTTTGTTATTATTTGTATGGCTACATTTCAAAATGAGCTAAATCCAATTTTAATCCTCCATATAACAAAGTTTAATTTTTTAAGATTTCCAGTTTTTATACACTGAAAACGAAGTTCAAATAGTGCCATCCATATGGTTTTTAGTTTTTTTTATGAACTTCATATTTTACATGTAGAAAATTTGAAGATCTTGAAAAATAAAGTAAAATATTAGGAACGGCTAGAATTGAATTTAGCACATTTTAAAATGTAACAACACATTTTTCACTATAAACAAGAAAAGTAAACGATAACGATCATTCGGATTTATTCAATTTTTATATATTCAATATTAGGAAAACCTAAATGCTTGAAACGGTTCTCGAATATTCTGGAAATGAAATCGATAACAGATTTATTTGAAATTAAATTAATTGTAAAGTAATTTTATACCGGATTAATTTATTATAAATCGTGTAACATATTAACATAAGTAAATGAGTTTTTTAATTTTAACAATATTTTATTAATGAATTATTCGGAATTTCGCTTTGTTTCTGTTGTAATTCTCGTTACCTTCATTAAAAACAATCATGGGTAGTTAGTCGTTAGAATTATTTACAGATATCGAGATAATGGATAAATTTGCAAACAATTTGCGCGTTTGGACGGCTGATGGAATTCGGTTATTGTTTTGTTTACTCACAGTTAAACATTTATGATATACTAGCTGATTCCCGCGACTTAGTCTGCGTCGTTTATTATTTCAATTGTTTTTTTTATATCTCAGAGGGATTAGGCAGCGTTGTAGACGAAAGCTCCCAGGCGGCTTGCAATTTTGTGACACTTCCTATATTTATTTTGTACTTCAAACAAAATTACAAAAAATCTTGACCAATTGCATACCTAAACCTTCCTCATGAAAGTCCGTTTAGTAGTTTTCAATTTATCGGAAACAAACAGACAGACAAACTTTGTTTTATAATATGTAATATTGATATTTCATGATGATCATAGTTTATCTGTTTTTTTTTTGCATTGGATTATTTTTCCTCAGTCTTTTCATTGGCTTTTTAAGTACATTATATCTTCTTATTAAATATATTTAAAAAATATATTAAAATCTTCTCTTCATCTGCATTACTGACAATAAATCGATAACAGATTTATTTGAAATTAAATTAATTGTAAAGTAATTTTATACCGGATTAATTTATTATAAATCGTGTAACATATTAACATAAGTAAATGAGTTTTTTAATTTTAACAATATTTTATTAATGAATTATTCGGAATTTCGCTTTGTTTCTGTTGTAATTCTCGTTACCTTCATTAAAAACAATCATGGGTAGTTAGTCGTTAGAATTATTTACAGATATCGAGATAATGGATAAATTTGCAAACAATTTGCGCGTTTGGACGGCTGATGGAATTCGGTTATTGTTTTGTTTACTCACAGTTAAACATTTATGATATACTAGCTGATTCCCGCGACTTAGTCTGCGTCGTTTATTATTTCAATTGTTTTTTTTATATCTCAGAGGGATTAGGCAGCGTTGTAGACGAAAGCTCCCAGGCGGCTTGCAATTTTGTGACACTTCCTATATTTATTTTGTACTTCAAACAAAATTACAAAAAATCTTGACCAATTGCATACCTAAACCTTCCTCATGAAAGTCCGTTTAGTAGTTTTCAATTTATCGGAAACAAACAGACAGACAAACTTTGTTTTATAATATGTAATATTGATATTTCATGATGATCATAGTTTATCTGTTTTTTTTTTGCATTGGATTATTTTTCCTCAGTCTTTTCATTGGCTTTTTAAGTACATTATATCTTCTTATTAAATATATTTAAAAAATATATTAAAATCTTCTCTTCATCTGCATTACTGACAATAAAGTTTAAATCGTTTTAAGACATTTTCTAATGCTCGTCTGGCAAATGTAGCCTTTTAAGAAAGTAGACTATTATCGTTGCGATCGGACGGTTTTACTGGACTACTGTTTTTACTGTTACATTTGCCGTATTTATAATTTCGAGTCACATCTCTCCTTACATAACGTATGTAGTCTTACGATTACAAAAGGAACCAACTCTAATAACTGAGTCATGTGGAAATACTAAGTAGTGTTATTAAAATAGGTGTAAATGCTATATTTATTCATAACTAGCTTTTGTCCGCTGCTTCGCATATGTTAGATTTCACCAAACACATATTCGCATTTATAATACTCGTATTAGTTAGGAGGACGTTTGCACTGATTACTACTTATCGGATATTGATTAAAACGGAAGTAATTGATATAAAGGTAATCTACGATGAAAAAATCAGTACGTTTCTCTTTGTTATTCTATATGAATCTACTCTTCACATTTTCAATAAAGCTTTAAAATCTTGGCTAATATGTTCTTCTGGCGAGGCTTAAAAACGTGATGTATATGTTGTGTAATCGTGTCGAATTTGCGAGTTAACCAGACACGAAATGCGTACAGATTGTAAGTCCGTAAAGAAGCATTGTGCCAATTTAAAATGATTTATTATCTTAAAGATTCACATACGCTGTAACTCTCTCATTTTCATCCGTTCATCCGCTCGAGTCATGAATTCTTTTAATTAAATATTTTTACTTACCAGTCGAAGTGAATATGCGATTCGGTGGTAATACCTATATCTATCTAATCATCATATACTAAGATTGTAAATGTAACATGTCTGCACATTTTTGATTTTTTTGAAAAAGATGTTGCATGTGCCTAGGAATAAATAATGAAATACAACTCAATCAATTTTTTAAATGTCTGTCTGTCTATCTGTCCGGCTGTCTGTTAGAACACGTATCACTACTAAAGTTTTGCGTTCACGATAAATCCTAAACCTCAAATCATAAAGCATATCCTCGAGTAACATTTAGTCTTGGTTACATTAAAATCGGTTCACTCTACCAAAAGTTATTGTAATTTTAATGACAACGGGACTTAAGTGCGAGAGAAAAGTAGATAAATAAATAGACTAAATATATTCAAACGATTTAATTAGTCACTTGTTTTTTACGCGATGGTTCCACACGAACGGAGTAGCGGGCATAGCTAGTTATCAATGTATTTTGATTATTAAACCTTTATTAGTTTTATTGAAGGGGTCTAATAGGTATAGGTTATAGTTTTAGATTTTATAACGAAGTCCCACAAAGCATATTACCGATTTGCAGGATAGTAAGTCTAAATTCATTGTCAAGCGCGTTTTGATGTCATAAGCTTATTATAGGGTGGATCAATATGTGAACGATAGTGATATCTGGAATTGACACCTCTCTGTGCATCCACTAAAAACCACTGCAACGTCAATGTATTTTAAATATATATATGTTAAAAGGGTAAACCAGAGCGAGTTTCTTGCCGGTTCGTCTCGATTACTGGGTCGTTTGACCGAACCGACAACAAACTCGATCTGGTTTATCTTTTCATTATACATAACATAGCACAACAAATATTTTATAGACATATATACAGTTACAAACATTTTTCGTGGATGCACAGAGAGTGGCGTCGTTTCCCAGATGTCACCATCCTTCACATATTGATCCATCTTATAATAGCCTTTATGTATTAAGACCCGCTTGACATGGCACTTGAACTTACTATGTGGCAAATCGGTAATGTGCTTTGGGTATTTTTTATAAAATCTAACACTATTACCTTAGAAACTTTTACTGGTCTTAGTGAGCCTGAAACATGGAGTGACCAGTTTGTTATTGTTTCTAATATTTAGGTTATTTCGGTCTTTTACTAAATCCATAACACTTACCTTAAATATTTACTGACTTATGAACGTACATTTATGCATTAAGAACCACATACTCGCAAGCCGCGTTGGTTGGAGATGCTAAATCTCGATTGGGATTTGATCTCGCGTGTACCTACCGAAACATATATATATAAGCGCTACTAGGTAATTGATTTTCGATTTAAGGTTAGTAAGTAACAGCCCGCAATTTTAATCTTAGGCCAGTAAGATTTAGCACTAGTCCACAATCTTACATGATTTTAAATCTCCAATGGGATTACCTGCCCAGTGCAGCTAGCGGAACATATGTGTCGGCGCTGCTTGGTAATTTTGTTCATGTTGTGGTTCATTTAAACTAGATTTAAGTTTTTCTTCATCAAAACCTCGAGTTTATTGTATGTTTCAACATTTCTTACCCACATAATCTCTGAACATATTACTGACATGTTATTGCCTCAATACACATATCTATAATATTTAATATGAACGGGATATGATTTCTTAATCGTCATATTAATTGTCGTGTAAATTTAATAATATTACCGTGATAATTGAGACGTGTCTGATAAAATGGCGTTAAGTAATTTCAGTAATCGATGTCCAGAATTAAACTAACCAAATAACAAAATATGACATGAAGTCGTGGAGCTTTTTCATATGAATCGAGTCGGAAACGTGTCTAGTTATATATCGAATACAGAAATAAACACAGGGACAAAGAGGTCATCGCGAATATAGTCTTCAATGCGGTTCGCTCGTGGAAATCTCTTGTTGATGTTATATGTAGGTGCAGCTTTGAATGGTGACGTCATTCGGACAGAAACGGACGACAGCTCCGAGGCGGCCGGTGTGCAGTGTAGTAAACATACGTAATTCCATTCACAGACAGACGCGGCCGGAAACTGCTCTCTCTCGTGTGCGTGCGAGCGAGAGAGTGGACGAGCGTGTGACCTCTGCCCTGCTCACGACGACATATTGATTTCATATTATTGCAAAAATATTTATATACAACAGTCCTATTAATATTATAAACGAGAATAATTAGGACGTTGGTTGTATGTTTAATATTTTTTCACACAAAAACGAATTACGAGTCGTCTATTAATTACGTGATGCATTTATGAGGTTTTTTTTAGTCTCCCCTCCATGATGAGATTTATCTCGACTGCCTCCCCCATCCTCTAATCTCAGTGAGATATTTTGAACTATGTTTGTTGAGCTTTATGCTATGAATATGTTGAATTTATTAAAAAAAAGTCAGCTTGCCTTATTATTTTTACTTTTTTACCATTATTAAATTTATTACATTTTGGTAAATCAAAATCGGTTTTAGTCTACAAACATGTTTCACTTTAAATTAATATGATTTTCTCACAATTTTATACTATTTTTTGCTCGAAATACATTACGCGATATTTGCCGAAATCCCTCACGCAATTAATACACGCCCCTTTGATGAATTTTGATGAAACTCTATAAGCAATAAACATATCGCTTAAATTTGCTAAAATCTCATGTATGTTATGTTCATGTCGTTCATATCTGTATATAATCACCGGTAATGTTCATAAGAATTCCTTTCGTTTGCACGATTTACACTTTATTCTACGTTTAATACATTTGTTTATAATTAAAATCTTGCAAGTATAATTTTTAATGAACTCCATTATTGTCTGCGTTACGTTTAAATTTGTATTACTAGGGCTTTCGTGTAATTTAGACGTTTATGATTTCTTCTTGGAATTAAGTTAAAATATGGCCATAATATTATGGATTTATACACGCTGAGACGAGTTTTAACTTTTAGTTAATATTGTATCTTTTACGTATAGTGATAGCTGGGAGATATGAGAATCAAATCTTCTTCTTCTTCTTACCCTTATCCCACATAAGTAGGGTCGGTACAACATGTTTCTCATGTTGTGGTATATATGATTTGGCTTAATTTTACGATCGGCCCCCTGCCTGACATTAACCCTCCTTGGGATTATTTTGTTTTACCACTGTATTTATGATTATTATTATATAGTTACGAAGTCTGATGGGCTCTTTTAGCCTTATAATTGTTCGTTCCGTTTAAAAACGAAGTTCTTGAAAATTATGATTTGCTTGTTATATTGCCATTTTTATGTAACGGAAAACTATCCAACTTTAGACTATTCCCGAGAACCGCATTTTCTAGGTTTTTCCAGGGTTCGTGGTTTCAGAATTTTCTCACTAATAGTAATATAACATTAGATATAATAAACCAATATAAAATAGGAAAACTATACTAGAAAAGTAAATGCAAATATTGAGAATATGCATAGATATGAGAATCAAATAATAGACATATTTGTAAAGGCCCATGACTAACTGCTATCACGTAAGTTTTTTTTTAAACAATCACTACATACTGTTCCAAAATAAATAAGCGTCAGTGTATTTTGGTGTGCCGTTTGTGGAGTAAAACCACCCGGAAGAGCCGGCCCACATTCATTTTCCAAAGCGTTTCCTGTTCAACTTTAATAATTACCAAATATGTCGAAAGAGGTCATAACGCTAACGCCGTATTCATTTTAACCTAGTCTGCGCCCGCGAATTTATCTAGTATAAATAGTTGTTTTTTTCATTAGAACTATGTATTTTAACTCTGTTAACGGGCGTTAATTGTAGGATTTATGTGTTTGATCTAGTTGCTATAGTCCTTTTAACGATAATAAGTTTCCGCTATCAAATTTTGTCATCGCTGTTTAACCCCCATGGAAAAGCGTAAATTACATGTAGCCTAAATTGTAGTCTGAAAATTTCTCTATCATCGATTCAGCTGTTTCTGTAATTATTCTGGAGGAAAATCGACTTCTAATTTCTATTATGTCTCCAAAATAGTTATTATTATTCTATAAAAACGTTTACGTTTCTACTAGATTATATGGTAAGCGAATCTCTCCTATCTTCTCTTTAAAATTGTATAACTGTATTCAAATTGAAGTTCCCTTATCAAACACCATTTAAAGCCGGTCTTAAAAAACAATAAATTTAGATTAATAGACGTACATAATAGAGATTTCCTTATCTTGTCTCTAATTTTAGAGATTGCCAAGTGTTACGCAATCTTCAGCCTTATTTATCCTTTTATAAGGTTGAATATTGAAAAATCTTTATATACCGAATGAAAGTTGTTTCATACAACGCGTATAGCAGTTTTAATTTCTTGAAACTACTAGGTAATAGATATTCTAATAGCTTATACTAATACATGTTCGTAGAATAATTCTTGTATAGAATATAAATTTTTATTAACTACCTACTGTATTCATGCATCCATCCGGTGTAATTAAAACTCGCTACGTAAGTCGGTCTATCATCCTTTTTCTGGCAATTTTTTATACGTAGTTTTGCATAATAACTATGATTAGAGTCTGCGAAGTCTATTATAAAAGAAAGTTTCAATGAAATAGAGTCACGTCGAGACTTGTACGAAAAGTAACAACGGGTCACGATTATTCAAAACGAGTTTTTTTTTAAAGCCACAATATATTGAAAGAGATTCAACAATATAGAACAGCCATAATTAAGTTAAAAAAAAAAACATGAAATTCAAATCTTCTATCTATTCTATCATACAATAAGAATGTAAATCTAACCTCTCTGTCTGTACTTTAGAAATTTTTGTGAAGAAAATTTTTGCATGTATCTTGGGACAAGAAATAAAATACATTTCAACCGTTTTTAGAAACGTCTGTGTGTCTGTCTTTTAAACACTCATCGCTACTAAGGTTCTGCGTTCACGATAAAAACTCACCAAGAAAATCGTAAAGCATATCCTGGAGTAACATGTAGTCTTGGGTTCATTAAAATAGGTCCGGTCTATCAAAAGTTATTGTAATTTTAATGACGACGCTACTTAAGTACGAGAGAAAAGTAGATAAGTAAATGGACGGAGTCGCGGGCACAGCTAGTCTAAAATAATGTTGTATCCGTTTTATTTTTTTATGGCATGAGTGGCAAACGAACAGATGGGTCACCTGCTGTTTGGTGATCACCGCCGTCCATGGACACTAACAACACCAGAGGAGTTGCAAGTGCGTTGCCAGCCTTTGGGGGGGAAGGGTTAGGGATGGGAGAGGGAGAGGCGATAGGAGAGGGGAGGGGAGGTGAGCCTCCGGCGCTCTCACTGACCGAACGAAACGCAACAATGCAAGCACTGTTACTTCACGTCGGTTTTCTATGAGAGGGTGGTACTACCCCGGACGAGCCGACCCATTCATGAAAAAGTTGTAGTCTTTTAGTCAATGGAAGGTTAACAATCAGACAAGCCTGTGTATTCTTCGTGCTTAATAATTTAGTCATTAAATTAAAACGAGCTTTCGTTTTACCGCAATCAATAGAATAAACGAACGGTTGACAATTAGTTGTAACTCGACGTGGATTATGGCTCCGTCATTTATGTTATGTCTATAACTGTAAATTAATAGTTTTATGTCATTGTTTCCCAGCGACGAGCTCTTGGGAATCTATCATATTTACATTTCATATCACCATAATTATATATGTGTACAATTTTGATACAATGTATACATTGTGTTTAATATTTATGCTACTTTAATTATACGTCTTTACAGATGACAAATATAGTCGGGTGAGAATAATATTTGATTGAATATTCGTCACTCTTTACTGATTTTATTGGTTTCCGTCTTATTGAGGCGAGTGTAATTAATGTAATGAGAAACGCTGGGGTATTTTAATATACCTTTGTATGGCTTCTGCGATGTATTTAAAAATATATCAGGCTCCTGTTTAGGGTATTCAGGCAAAATGGTGCACCATTTTTTTCCACTCTTTTATACCTTTGAAATCTATACTAATTTCTTTATATTAATTAATCATCGATTTTATTTAATAAACATTACTACTACCTTCTTTAAATATCAAGTTTTTGAGCATTGATAATATAAAAAATCCAAGATGCACAGTCAACGTCACAAAACCGTCCGCATAAAATGAGCGCACAATTCTCAATTGTTTCTCAAGTGTTTCAAATAAAAGTTCTCGTCACTCGCGACTTTGGACTTTTTGTACACTGCTTTGTATAAACAACTTTAAAATATTCGTGTAAGGTTGCATTTGCAAAAATATAAGTTTATAATATACTAAAACTACTTAGGTATATCGGTGAGTGTTCGGAGACGGTTTTGAGCGTTATTTTTATTCGGGACTGTGCATTTTGGGTTTTTATATATCAATGCGTTGGTGACATTCTTTTATATAGTAGCTATTCTGCGTATATTTTCATTTCTAATATGATCTGCTAATTTAACTCCATAATATATGGGTAGGAAAGATGAATTTTTACTACATTACCGGATAGTGTCTGAAGTAAAATAATACATTTCTAAACGTTTGGATGTGGGTTAGATTAGATAAGTTTCACAGTGCAGGTGTGTTACTAATAGATTATGCTAAAATTGGTAGTGGTGACGACATTACAAATTTTATAAATGTCACTTGTTTTAAGTTGTTTTTTTCTTAGACAGTTTTGTGGTTGTAGTCATCGTGATCGAATTAACGATGTCCTGTTTACTTTTTAATATATTTTTTATGTCAAAAGGAGGCAAATGAGCAGGTGGGTTACCTGCTGTTAAGTGATCATCACCGTCCATAGACACTAGCAATACCAGGGGAGTCGCAAGTGCGTTGCCAGCCTGTGGATCGGAGAGAGGTAGGGGAGAGGGAGGGAAAGGAGAAAGGGGAAACGAGGTGGGCCTCCGGCGATCTCACTGACCAAACGAAACGCAACAATGCAAGCACTGTTACTTCACGTCGGTGTTCTATGAGAGGGTAGTACTACCTCGGGCGAGCCGACCGATTCGTGCTGAAACTAGTAATAGCTACAGTGTGGCTCTACCACCTTCAAATTATAAGTGAAGTATTTTAAATGGCGAAAAATTTTACCATCAATTTCGTTGCAATGTCTTTTTGTAAATGCCGAGACCATTTACCGCAATTAAGAATGAGTAAGCGTGGGAAAAAATTATGAGCCATTCTCTCTCAGAATGTATTAATTTCTTGTTCAACAAAGTGTATAAGAATGACGGATCTTGAAAGCTATCATCTCATATAGCTTATGTCCGCTGTATAGTGTCAAGGCTTAACTGAAATCTATATTTTCTATCTCTGTAAATGTTACTCTCTTTTCAATTTTCGTGATCCATTATAACATGTCTCGATCGTTTTGTATCGTCTTATTCTTAATAAAATTTTTTTTTCGTAGAATATATATAGTAATATAATATCCGTGGGTATTTAACATGTAACTTTATTAACGTTCACAAATTTATGATTATATGTCCGTACAAAACAGGTATGCCTGTCGAACACCTGTGACAAATAAAAACGATGTTACCGATTTGAGAAACGGTTGCGCGTGGAACGAGTTTTTTTTTTAAGTTTTTAAACAGCATCGGCTACGACAGCAACACGGCCACGGCAGACCCGTCTGGTGGTCGCCGAGAGACCGTTACATTGAATGGTGGCTCGCATCAATGGATGCCTATTTGCTGATGCTATTTCATCGTTTTCGAAAACTATCAATATAGTTGATAGTGATTACGCTGACCTGTTCCCCGTAACGTTTCGTTAATTAGTATTGAGATTTATCAGACGTTTTCTAACGGGTAACAATTATTCAATATGATCACCATTTGTCGGAGAAAATAGTATCTACTAACTCTTAAGCGATCAATTATCGACCAACTGTTATAGGTTTTTCTTCTTGTTATTTTAAACATCCATATATGAGTGATCTCAATTGGGACTGCAATTAATCAGATGCATTGGATTTGAATTCGAATGACTTGCATAAAATTTTGAGAATCATGTGTTTTTTATGTAAGTTTCTCAAGAGTTTCTTTTGTATATAAACATTATAACAGCGAATTTTTAAAGTATTTATTTGCAAGAAGTATAATATTTAAAAAAAATAAAAAAAACTCGTGTATCAGTCCTGTACACGCGGTGGAAGTAAAACATGAGAATGCTCATAAACTATATGTTCCGTATTCGATACTTCTTGCTGGTTAAGTTGCAATAGTAATGTAAAATCATAAGCCTAATTGATGGAACCGACGGAAGTACTGAACAAATGTCGACATTGACATCGACATAACATTACTGGGCGCATCCCTAGATGACATGCAAAACGGTCGAATTAAAATCTGACATTACGCTTCTGAGTGTTCGGCTGCAAGCAGTAAAGTTAAGTGTCTCCGCGCCGTGCGCCTTAATTAACGTTTTTATTAAGTGCTGGAGACTTCGTAAGGCTCCATCACGTTAACTACGCCACTAAAGGGAAACTGGACGTTCCGGAAGACCGGTAAGTGGTTTTTTCATTATTCATTGCAGACCTTTTCTAGCTTGGGGTACACGAATACTGGGTGTAATCTCTACAGTCCTAGGTCCTTCGAAGGCTCGTAGCCTACCAGCTCATTAGTAGGTGTCGATTAACCTACACTATATACTATATATACGAAGTCCCATAGTATAAATACTTAACTACACATTTAGCCATTTTGGTATACTATTAGACCCAGACAGACACTTATACGTACATACAAATACCTAACTTACGTTTACCGCGTTACAGGTAACGAAAATCTTTCCCTACCGTGCTATAAGAAGTTTCACATCAAAAATTGTTAATAAGTGTATATTTAATTACGCATTTTTTTTATGTTCTATATATATATATATATACATATCTTGTATTAAGATTTATAGCCCACCATTTAAGACTTTTCTTTCTATTTGTTAGGTGGTATTCACAATCTATACATTCTGCATAATAAAAATCAAAACATATTCAATTTAGGACCTGAGAAAGCGCTTATGAACGTCAAAGCTACCACCGGTTCGTACAAACAACCCACTCATTGATAAGAACCGGCAAGAAACTCGATCTGGTTTTATCTTTTTCTGATACATATTCTTACAAATATATATAGTTGTTACATTGGTTTTTGATGGATATTCAGAATGAGGCGTAATTTCCATACGTCACGATCGTTCTCGTAATGATCCATCCTATAATAATAGTAGCTTTCAGACATTAAAACCCGCTTGACATGGTGCTTGAACTATCCGGCGAATCGCTAATGTGCTTTCGGACCTTGTTATAAAACCTAAAACTATTACCTAAAAAACTGTTGGTCTTAGTGAGCCTGAAAGATGGAATGGCCTACATACGTTAGCTTCATTATTATTTACTTATAGATTGATCATTTCAATTAACGACGTCGCTTGCCTTGTTCCGATGAATTCTTTTTTGGTCCTATATAAGAGTGGTAGAGCCACGCTGAAGTTATTGGTTTCAGCATGAATGGGCCGGCTCGTCTGGGGTAGTACCACCCTCTCATAGTAAACCGACGTGAAGTAACAGTGCCTGCATTGTTGCGTTTCGTTCGGTCAGTGAGAGCGCCAGAGGTCCACCTCCCTTCCCCTCTCCTATCCCCCCTCACTCCGTTTCCCCCAAACACAGGTTGGCAACGCACTTTCGACTCCCCCGGTGTTGTTAGTGTCTATGGACGGTGGTGATCACTTAAAATCAGGTGACCCACAAGTTCGTTTGCCAGTTATGACATTAAAAACAAAACAAAAATATATATATATTTCTATATAGGTTTGATGAAGTCATTGTTCGCTCTCTGCGTTCTGCATTTTGGTTGCAGATTACGTATTGGAAAAGTTTGTCAGAACATCAATTGTTTATGAATCACAATGGTAAATTTTTGAGTAATCTTCCAGAGTACATAAAAAAAAATCATATGATTTATTGTTTGAACGTGGAAGATTTATAAGTCATTGATTGCGATGAATCAGTGTATCCTTTTTAAAGTGATACGTTTTCTCCCATCGTCTCAATTTTTTCCGTCAATCTATCGCATGTCGCATTACAGGCGGCGCGCGGCCGCGGAGTAGGGGTAAAGTGAAAGACGCTCGGCAGACCAGCCAACGCCAATAAGTATATCATCTGAATGATTGTATTTATTACGTATTCCTTATTAATACGCAAATTGAAATTAAAATGTATAGTTGGATATCTTATCTGCTATTGATTTCCCATTACCATTTTCCAACTATTAAAAACAAGATTTTAATACTCCAAATCGAAAAAAAATCAGTTAAATGCGTACAATCCGACAAAAAGTTTGACTTGTATCGTGGTTTCATAAAACCACACATACTTTTTTAATTTTTAACTACACTACAACATTCAATCACATATGCCGATACGGAACATAAATTCCTAAGGAAGTTTAATGGTTTTAAGAAAATAGGTTACTTACGTTTGAAGTGATGATGGCTTAGTTGATACCCTGTTTGGACATCGCCTCGATGAACGTAGGTTCGCATTCTTGTAACTGAGTCGGCGCTTTTTTTTTGTATCAAGAAGAGGCAAACGAACAAGTGGGTCACCTGATGTTAAGTGATCACCACCGTCCATAGACACTAACAACACCATGGGAGTCGCCAGTGCGTTGCCAGGCTGTGTATGGAGGAGGCGGAGGGGAGGGAATGAAGGTGGGCCTCCGGCGCTCTCACTGACCGAACGAAACGCAACAGTGCAAACAATGTTACTTCACGTCGGTTTTCTGTGAGAGGTTGATACTAACCCGGGCGAGCGGACGCATTCATGCTGAAACTAGTAATATGTACAGCGTGGCTCTACCACTTAGTCCGGTGAAGCTGTTAAGTCCTTGCGAGGTCAATAGCGTAGTCAGTTCGAAAAAAAAAACTTACAAGACTTACTTACACTTACTCTCGCTTCCGGTGAAGGAAAATATCGTGATGAAACTACAGCATGGCGGTAGATTCGTGATCAGTCGCTTTTATAATAGACATGTATCATTAAATTTGAAAAAAAAAAGGTGACAGAACTATAGATTTATTAATACTGATACTGAAACCTTGCTTTGTCATGTAGTTTGCAAACAACTAACAAACAACAACAAACAAACTAACTTGCTTCTAACAAACTTGCTTTAGTCTAGTCTACATTCTGTGAATTTGTCAGCATTGTAAGGGATAACATTTGCAAGTGAGTAAAAGTGATGTGCAATCATATGGTAGGGGAATTCTCGTTTGTAAAATAATTGATTGGTTGTTGGATTGACGAATGAATGGACGCTTTTGTTAATTATTATTATCATCAGCCTGTAAGAGACCCATTGCAGAGCCGCAGGCCTCTGCCCGTAGGAAGGTATGGGCATAATCAACACGCCAGCACACGACGTATTGCCGATTTCAAATTCTGAGATATCCACAGTTCTATGTGACCAGTGACTGCAGACCTCACATTAATTTGCAATATAAATTTACTGTTCTGTAAAATGTATATTATTTCTTTTTTTGTTAACCAACAATATTGTATAGTTGTAAGAATGTAATTGTGAGATCAAATAAATAAATTTATTTATTTATGTTTTCTCACATACAGGGTCAGGTTTCCTTACTATATTATCCATCATCGTCGACCGATGGTGTTATCATTTTAACATTAGTAAATGTACGCGAATTCCGAAACAATATCGTTGGTACGTGCCGGGATTCGAACCTATGCGGACATCAGAATGATATTCCACCGGTCAAACCACTAGGCCACCACGATTTAGTTATGTTTGTTGATTAGTTCAACAATTTTTCAATTTATAACATCCAAATGTTATTTAAATATCTTGGTGGTAGAATTTTCTATTGTCTCCACGTCTTTTACAGTCGATCACTGTATAATATCTACCTTCATGTTATGGTCACACATTTTTTTTTCATTAGTACATATGTCATACAGTTCCCGTAAGTATTTTGACCTTTCTGAATATAACCCTAAGTTTGGGCTTGCGCGTAATATAGTCAAGAGCTTAATACAAAACAGAGTTTAAATATTAATATAGGAATCTAAAATAGGTATTTACTTATCCTCAAATCCTCTCGATGTTAGAAATATGTTATAATATATATTTATACCTAAATTTGTATTTTGCTACCTATATTCAGAACGGTCGAAGAGTTTGACGCGGTGTATCCAAACGTGTTACAGTAGCGCCGCCATCGTTTCATGTTTAAAAGTCATTAATGTTATAGTAATTTGTATACCCACACACGAGTGAAACTATTAGGAAATGGTTTTAAAATCTGTATCAATAAATATGATAATGGGAACTTGATAAAATGTCAATAAATTAACAACGCGTAGGGAAGAGTCACGATTCCGGTGCGCCGCCACGCTGTGCTTCGCCGTGGACTGAACTCTGGTTTCAATATTCTGTGATATAATTATCGTATAATAATACCATATGATAATTTTATTAGCACCAGACGACCACGACCGGCTAATTTTAATCTATTATATATCAACGAATAGTTATTATAATTGCTTGTTAATTAATATTCTTGAATTCATATTTGTCTCTTTAAAGTCTCATATATTATGTATTCAAGGTCCATATATATAATAAGAATGTAAATCTAAAGTAACTGTACCTTTTTGATTTTTGTGAAAAAAAAAATGTAGCAGGTGTCTTGAAATAAGTAATAAAAAATACATTTCAATCATTTTTAGAAGTGTTTGTCTGACTATCTGTTTGTTTCAACACTCGTCACTGCTTAAGTAATGCGTTCCCGATAAAACCTCACCAAGAAACTCATAGAGCATATCCTCGAGTAATATTTAGTGTTGGTTTCATTGAAATCGGTTCACTCGATCAAAAGTTATTGTAATTTTAATGACGAAGCGACTTAAGTACCAGAGAAAAGTAAATAAGTAAATGGACTTCATACTTTCAGACGACTTAATTAGTCACTGTTTAGTACATCAGGTTCCACGCGGACGAAGTCGCGGGTACAGCTAGTTTTAAATAAAAATATGTATCATTAACAAACGTGCTACTTCGACTGTGTTAGGTAATTATGTAAAACTTAATAAAAACAAATAACCTAGCTCCACCTGGTGATGAAGATAGGGGCGTCATTTCCATACGTCACCATCGTTCATTTATTGGATCCACCCTAATAGCCTTTTGACATTAAAACCCGCTTGACGTGGTGCTTGAACTCTCTATCCTTAATTATGTCACCCTTCTTATCGTAAATGAGTAAATGTTATACCATAAAAGAGTGCCTAGTTAATTCATAATTCAAAAAAATTCAAAGAAAAATGTACCGCGCAAGAAACTGTTTTAATTAATTGACTATACAAGCTGATACAATGATATCGTTGACACGATTATACTCGCTATTCCGAGAAAGTTGCTTAATAAACATACGACAAAACTAAAAATAAATTAATTGCTTACACGAGTTGAAACAAACTACACTCGTGTGTGAGATAACGTCCTGACATATATATATGTGTGTTTTTTTTAATATCCCAACGTACATCATCAATACATTCGTTTGTCCCTAAAGAGTAGTTAATCCGCGGACTGCGAGGGTTAATTGCGCGTTTAACCCCTCTTATCGTCAATAGCGCTCTAAGATGGTGTTTTTTCTTTTAATTTATTGAATACCCGTTTTAGATAAAACAAGATAAATATGATAGGATATGTATTTCTACAGGTAGATTGATTTATTTATTAATGGATCTTGTTTTTTGCTATTGATTTGTTAGTAATGCGATTTGATATATGAGTAAATGTATTAGTTATTCTATCGTAAAGATAATGATGTCTTTTGCGTTTTAATCGATGTTCTATGATGTAAATGCTATTAGTAACAGCTTAACATTCTAAAAACGAAATGATCATAAAATAAATTATCTGTTGTATGATAATAAACGTTTATCTCATTTAAAATTATGTGCATCATTTAAATTTACGTTTACATAGTCCTTAATCATGAGTGGGCAGGGTTCATTTCGTTTCGCATTTTTTTTGCAAAATAATATATATGTAGCTGATACACTAACTAATCCATTATCGATACCTCTCCATAGAACTACCGCTACCGGGTCATTTAAATATGCCGCCACTAGTTGTTGGAACAGCATCCCACCACCATGTCTATCCAAAAAGAGTAAACTTAGCTTTAAACTCTCATATAAGCATTATCTATTGCAATTTCAAACTCGGTCATTAAAGTGACGTATAATATATTCACGTAGTTCTATTTTAAGCCCTGTTTATTGGTGTGTTTGTGTTTTTTTTTAATCTTTTTCCGTATACATTTATATTTGTTTTGTTTAATCCTAAATTTGTGGTTACAGCAGTTATTTCTCTTTAGTATGACCAACCGTGACGTGTTACGTGTGTCTGTGTTATTTGTTTGTTCGTCTCAAATTTTGTACTAACTTTAACGTCCGTTTATCATCATATATAGGCTCCCACCGAAAATCAGCGCTGCAGTACTACTTACAGTATTGCAGATTTTTGCTGAATGGGTTCGCCAATTGTTGGGCATCTATTTTTTCATTTTTAAAATGTTTTTTTTTTCTGTCTAATTAGTTTGTGTAATTTAATTTAATTGCATGGTTGTTCCAACAATAAAGTATTTCTTTCTTTCATACCCGCCCGCGACACACTAAATGGAGATATCGTGTTATTTTTTAAATAAGGACCATTAATTAGCCCAAAGAAAATTTGATCTAAATATATTTAATTGTTTTTATGTGATACACGCACCAAACGGCTGACCTCGTATTATTCTATTTATATATAAGAAGATAAATGTGATAAACAGTTGTCTTAATATAGTATCTTGCTTTATCTTTATTTGAATTCTGTTTGTGTAAATAGTCTCACAGATTACTTCATAATTTGACGATAGCGACCTCCGCCACCCACACACACTTCGGTCAAGATAATCTGTGACATAGTAGGAAGATCCGTTAGGGTTAGCAATTAAAAAGTACTAATAAGAGCAAATGTCGTAAAGCCGGGTCGGAGGTTTTGGGAGATGTGTCCGTCTGGCTAGCGATCATTATACATCAGGTGTAAAGGTGTGAAGTGGGTGGAAAATAATATCACGGAGCAAGACAGAATCCATCTGAATTGCCATAAAAACTCCGTGGAAAGTTCTAACAAGGGTATTGTAGTTACCTTCTAGTTGAAACGTTGAATTTATCGCAAGACACTTGTAACGTTATTGCCTACTCGAAAACGGCAGTAATAATCTGGAAAATCGGTTGCCAAAAACAAAAAAAAAAACATTACATCGTTCACGTGAAGCACTCTCCGCTATTTCATCATTAACGTGTGATTAAAAGCTGACCTGAGGGGCTCGGGTACGCGACAAGCACGATTCATCAAGCCGGGTTCAGATATAATCGTTTCGTTGTGTAATTTTTACCGTTTTGTATACTCGACGCACGTCGCACGATGACGTATAATATGTACTGTGTACGGGACAGATTAATCAGCCAAATTTGGTCGGGTCCCGAACGCCGTACAAAGCTTGTATGGATACGCTGAACGAGCCTGTCACCAGTCGGGACCAGTGTTCAGTGACCGTGTATCTAATTTAAATACAGCTTAGGAATAACGGTAACTTACGGCTAACACCACTATGCTGCTCCGATGTACCATTATCATCTTCTTACCCTTATCCAACCTAAGTAGGGTCGTCACAATATGTTTTTCTCTTCCACTCTCCCCTATTAGAAGTCATCTAAGTATTCACACCTTTAATACACATAGTTTCACACAATCCATTCATACCCTTTTCGGTCTTGCACTACTCCTATATCTGTTCAATTTCACACTCAAAACCTTTCTTGTTACAGGACGTTCATTTCTTCTCAAAATATAGCCGTACCATAGGTTAGCAAACCTATTACTACTAAGCTTCTCTGTCACTGGTATTATTTTCAAAATTCCTCTGATATACTAATTCTTAGTGTTATCCATTCTAGTTACAGCACACATACAGTAACTGTAACTGGCTTTACAAATGCTTTTGATAAATATAATCACAGAATGTCTACAAGAAGTAGCCTCCTAATAATATGCTTATAAAATTTTACCGCATTACAGTCTCACTGATTATGTGTCAAAGATAGAGAAGCATATGAATTTAAAAGTTAATGTGTTTATGTGACTTTTTGTATTTAGGGCATTATGTCTTAATCCCAAGGAGGGTTGATGTCAGGCAGGCGGCCGATCATAAAAATTAAGCCAAATCATACTTCACAACATGACAAGCACCTACTTAAGTGGGATAAGGGTAATGATGATGATGATGATGTACCACGCGCGCTTAATCTGTCTCATCTCGAGCCGCGGTGATCACAATCTGTTCCATAAAAAAAAAATTCACTCTAACCAAGTAACTTGAAGCCGACTCCTTATTTGTATAACCACCGTTATAATTAAACTGTGTATTTCATTCCTCTACGTATATATAATCTTACCCATCAATAACGCCCGGACGTCGCTCATCTCGAGTTACCGTAATCTGTTATTCCTACGTTCAAACTTGTCACTTTATCTTACCCGCCGCCCCAGCACTGCACTAGTGTTGTGCGTTCTCTTTCTATCAGTTCATTTCTTTATCGATGTTCCATTTTCGAAGCTTACTGTCGGTATTTCTGCTATTATTTCCATTTTTTTTTTAATTCTGATACGCAAACTTTTTGTGTGACGATGCAGCGGTAGGGGTATATACTGTGTCGGGTAGAGTGGGAACAGTGTCTTGGGTATTGGAGAATTTAGTCCGGTGAAGCCATGAAGGACCGTCAAGCCAATAGATAGCGTAGTTAGTTCGAAATAAAAACGTATTGGAGACCAGAGTGAGACATACGGTATTCTCGATCTCTTTTTGTAAGTATCACTTCTACCGCGTGAACTACAATCGTTTTTTTTAATTTCGTAATTATACTTTTTGCGTTTTAAAAATTCATAACTTCGTACTGTCTTATTAATTTTAAAAAATATTTTAAGATTTGACGAGTTTTGTTACATTGGTTACATTGAGTATAGCAAAGTACATCTATAAATTACCCATACCCGCTTTAGTTATTTTACCACTACCAACGCAATTGGAATGATTAACCGATAAATTAAGCTGCTCATCTCTACCAGGCATCACTAATGGAGGCTCTCGAGTACCCACCTCCGCATTATTTCGCAATAATCATCAATTACAATGGTAATTGGTAGTCGAACACCTCCGTGGACGGGTGTATAGATGTTTCTCAATGGTGTATTTAATAGTCGAGGGTGTGTGGGCGCCGGGTTTGACCTCTCGCCACGAGTGGGCGTCACTTTCTACATATCGCTGCTTCGGCGTGCCACACTATAATACCTGATCTAATGGATATCGAAATCGTAAGATATCATCGCTTGTATTTTATAGATATCTACTTATATTTACTTTTATACATCTATATATTATATACTTCACATTTATAGTGTTACTAGCTGTGCCCGCGACTCCGTCCGTGAAACTGAGACTAAATGTTTCTTGAGGTTTTATCGTGAACTTTAGGAGTGATGTGTGTTCAAACTAACAGACAGACAGACAGAAAAATTATGGAATTGTATTTTATTAGGTTAGGTTCCATTGGCCACACTTGTACACTTGGCCACAATTGAAAATCGGTGCTGCTGTCACTTGCAAAGGTAGCAGCCCGCATACGCTGAATTGTGCGTCATTGTAGCAATACCATGGCATAGTTTTAAAATCCTGTAACGTTAGATTTCTTTTATGTTATACATATCTTTGTAACTGTATATTTTTCGCTATTGTATTGTCCGTGTATTTGGTACAATAAATATTATTTCTTTCTTCTTTCATTCGGATATATTTTTCTTGTAAGATGTTACGACATTTATCTGTTTACTTGAGTAGTGTTTTTTTTTCTACCTAGAACTGCCCGTCCAGATGGATCTCGAACTGGATAATTGAAGTGCTATCAGACACGCCTCACATTCCAAACACAATATCCTCTTCATCTAAAACAGATACCACGTAGTTGTTGCTTGAGATTTCAGTATGTGGAGATTATGGTAAAGTGACACCTGAACGATTTCCAGGTAACCGTGTGTGTCTTACATACGAGCCTGGACGCAAGGTCGACTGCACTGCGTCGTAGTTTTCAATTGCTCGTCTTTAGTTTCATAATAAAAAATCTATGTATCGACACAGAGTAATTAGTTCAGAAGGTTCACTAGAACTGACTAAACGAGGGTATATTCATAATAGTAGAGCAGAAAATCAATTATGGATTGTTAGTAATTATACGAAATTAAAAACCTAAAAAGTATCTTATAAAATAATAGATGAAGTTACCAGTAAGAAGCATAAAATAGCATTATGAGTAGAAATCCCAAAATCTATACAAGAATGCCAAAATTATAGACTACATTAAAAATAATTATCTGCTTTATATTAGGTCTTTACCTATGAAATTGCCGTTTTATATGAAAAAATTTAAACTAATTTTTTTCATGTATTTTTTATTTGTATTAATCGAAGTAATCACCCATGCAATCAATGCATTTTTGCCAACGCAGTGGCAGTTTATTAAGAACGGCTTCGTAAAGAAATCAGCTGGACGGGAGGCAACAAATTCTTCAAAGGCATTTTGTACCGCCTCTCGGGTATTGAATTTTTTTCCCGCCAAGGAGTTATTATCCAAATTCTGGAAAAAGTAGTAGTCTGTAGGCGCAAGGTCTGGTGAGTAGGGCGGATGACGGAGAACTTCCAACCCCAGTTCTTGCAACTTGGAGACCGTCTGCTGTGCAGTATGAGGTCGCGCGTTGTCGTGCAGGAGCAGCGGAGACGAGCGGACCAATGCTGGTTGGAGATGTGCCAGCTTCTCCATCATTGTGTTCAGTTCTTCACACTACACA
>MU158741.1:293788-305223 GCA_015888305.1 Antheraea pernyi | reverse complement strand
ATTTTTCATCGCAGGTAACAATGCGGTTCAAAATTCCTTCTTTTGTGTATTTATTGAGCAGTGCAAGGCACATCATTGAGTTCGTGGGGCACCCATTTGTCAAGCTTTTTTAACTTGCCAATTTGACGCAAATGGACCAATTTTGTTTTGACGCTAACGTCGAAAGCTGCTGCTAATTCAGCCGTAGATTGTGTATGATCAGCTTCCACAATCGCCTTTACTTCGTCATTGTCGACCAGTCTTCGTACGACTGCGAGGTTCATTTTTCAGGTCGAAATTCCTAGAACGGAAGCGAGCAAACCAATAACAGGTGGTGCGTTGGTTTGTAGTGTTAGCTCCGTAAATGTCGTTGATGTTGCGTGCCGCTTGTGTCGCGTTGCTGCCACGACGGTACTCATATTCCATAATTACTCGAATTTTTAACGTATCCACGATGACAAAAAAGATTGAAATGCGATGAAAATTTAACACTAAGCAATAAACAAATGACTACTTTTGGAAAAGAATTCCATGTTTTTAAAATAAAATTAATTTGAAATTAGAATTCTTAGCCAAACAAAAATTATATTGGTTTGAAATGGCCAGTACTGCATAACGGCAATTTCATAGGTAAAGAAGATTATACGGTTTTGCTCAGTGGATATGTTGTGGTTATTCTACCATTGGGTTACGCTTTCCTCAGATAATATAATTCAACTACACATTCAGTACAAAAAATGAAAACAAATTGTATTTTTATTGCTTAGTGCACAAGCTGGTCTCATCAATTTTCTATGTGCGTGGTGTCGGTTAACAAAACACAACGTTCTTTGCGTCGACGTCGCCATGTTTTTTGTCCTTCCACCCGTATCGTATGTCCTTAGGTGATGATATATCGTGTTTCTGATTTTACCAGCCAAAGCATTTGTGTATTATGGCTTACTTAAAAAAAGATGTGAGTTTATCGAAAACGTGGCATTAATATTATATAAAATATAGTACAATACTACTAGTACAGTACTAAGGCAGAGGTATTGAAATTTGAACTTCTGCGAACCACCTGAATATTGTTAGACTACGATCGATGGAACTTTGAAATGCTGCTATTATGTGTGATGCAGGATCGTCGTCTAGGTAAATTATTCTGACCTAATTATGGAACAAATGAATGTTAGTTGTTCATTACATTACATTTTGTTTTAGTTGTTTACTTGCTAAAACAAAATATTTGTATAGTTCTATATCGGCAAAATTTCCTAGAGATCGACACAAAAAGCACTCGCGAACGACCATTTGAGCATATGCAGAAAACTCATATGGTACGCCAAATAATCGTTTACGACGCTGTTTGTGTTCTGAGTTTGGTTTAAGAAAAACAAATATATTTATTGAATATATTTAAATATGAATTTTTAATGAACATTAATTCATTTCTATCGAGATCGCCGAGGGCCATTATACGATATTATAATATTAATGTGTGTCGTGTGTCCGAGAGTGGTCCGACGGTAATATGCACTTTGGCGGCTATTGGTGACGGAACTCGCCTACGCGGTACACTTCGAAACTACACTCATATTCACTGCTCTATTCTATAGTCACTGAGAAAAGATTTTAATTGCTAATTTAATTTTTATTTACTTTCCATGATTTTACTAAGTTAAAGATGTTAAATAATATTGCAAGGGTACATCGTTCTGATTAGTGGTACGAGGGATTATCTTGGGCATGGCTTTACGCATAGACAGTGGCTTGCTTGAGTACTACTTTTGTGTGTTTAGAAGCAATTAATACTACATATAGAAATAATTCTCGTAGTCTAAGCACTATTTCAAATGTGACTATATTCTTTTTAAACAGTAGCAGTAAATAGAAATAATTTATCATTAAAGAACAAACCATAACACTGAAGTTAGTCTTAAATATGTTACTGAAATATTTGGATGGTCCTTTCTTTGCGATTCAAAATCAAATCAATTCAAAATACTCTTTATTCAATTTAGGTCCTGAGACGGCACTTATGAACGTCAAAACTAGGTACCACTATTGCGTATTCACGTCGAGACATTGTGCAAGCAGGTACAATGTAGATTGATGTTCATAATACAAAAAAGATTATAACAGTGTAATAATACTACAAGAAAAAAACACGTAGGTATAGAAAAAAAGATATTAATGCTTTTTCGATACAAACAGAATAGACATAATATATTAAAATTGAGAGTTTAATATTGAAGTATGTGTATGTGTGTGTATGCATTTATAATAGATAAATTATTGTGATGTTATGGGCGGGCGCGGGCGCGGGCGGTGTTGTGCAATCGTACCGTTCAGCGTTGCCCACACATCTCGTTCCGTACGGTTCCGGTCAAAGGTTCGCTGCTACGGAACACCCACGCGTACCTTATTCATGACCGTTTTACGACGCATAACCATTCTGCTATATGAGATTTTCTACTTTTGGGACAATCTTTAACATAATATCGGTTTATTATTTATCAACTTATCACCCACATCGTAGAAGCCTTCTTACAAGACAGGCTATTCAAGTATTACGTAAGCAGAATTTTTGTAATGTGTGAGCGCCCCTCCCCTTAGCTGTCGTAAACATTTATATCAATATTTTTTAATCTGTTCTAGTTTCCTTATTGATTCATAGGCAACAGTTAACAAATACATAAATAAGTTTATAGTCTATAGAGGAACTAGCTTGTAATGGTTCGCTACTCAGGCGATGTTAACCCAGTGACTAAGACTGCGCTCCTCACATATCAGACCTATAGATACTCCCATCCTTTTTGTCATCAACAATAAGCAAATTAAATACCTCCCTTTAGTGCTCGCGTAATACTTGAATAGCCCCAGAGCACTTTATTACCTTTGATCTACCATTTATCTCGGATGTCTTCTCTGTTCATAACGCGTAGCAATAAATTTTCGATGGTAGTATTACTAGAAACTGTATCAATAACTAATTTCCACACGCCGTTTCGTACATATTCAACTTATATAGTGTTACAATCACAGCTGCACGCCGACTTTAGAAGAGAGATTTAAGCTAAGTGTGTGGGAATGTCACCCCTACTTTATAATTTATACGTAGAGTTTTTTGCATCGTCTTAGTCTGTCATGTAGTGGATCTTATATTTAATTCGTAATCTTTTGTTATTTACCTCTATATTTTATAATATTGGTGGCATTTTACGTAACGTGTACGTGCACAAGTAAATTGGATGGGAAATAATATCACAGAGCACATGAATATTGAGATGCCAAAAAAACTCCTTGTAAAATTCGAACAGGGGCCACCATCTTTTTAGAACGTTTAAATTATCACAAGTGGTTTGTAATATTATTACTTATTCGACAATGGCAGACCTAGGAAAAATTTTTTTTAGATAAGATTACCAATTGCATTTACTAAATAGTCCCAATACATTTAAAAGCATATGTGCATTCATCTAATTGTTGCTAGTAGTACACCAGATGCAAAATTTTATATGGGCATTATTAGCTTTTAATCCAATGTAGTGTAAGGCTCTGTGTCCGCAGAATTTGATATCCTTCTAGGCGTCTTATTTTATTTCTAGCAGTCGAGATTTTCTAGCGACCGTTAGCGACACCTGTCGTGCTTTACCGGTTATACAACAAGTCTACTTATAACTGTGGCATTTATATTCATTGGATGAAAATCTTACATGGACGCATTTCTATCTATACATATAATAAAAATGTAACTGACCGCTGTCTGTACATGAAGTATTTATGAGAAAAACTATTATTAGGGGTCTTTATAAATGCAATAGAACCCAAAACAATGATTTTTAGAATTTTTGTCTGTTTGTCTGTTTATCTGTTTGTCTGTGCGTTTGTGCACGCTAATCTCAGAAACCCCTTATCCGATTTAGATGTGGTTTTCACTGATATATCGTGGTAAGCTTTACTTAACATTTAGTTTTTGTTTCATGTCAATCGGTCCATAAATAAAAAAGTTATGCCAATTTAAAGAATCACGTCGAACATTTGTTAAACTATCTATCTACTATTCTTTCTCTGTTCAATAGCATTGACTGAAACTTTACTAATTTCATAATAAAAATAATGGTCTATATAAAATTACGATTATCTATACATATAATAAAAATGAAGTGTATGTATGTAATATCAAAATAATTTTTTTTCACTGATTGGGTATGAAAGTATACACACTTCTGATAACAAAAATGCAATTTTTAAAATTTTTGTCGGTCTGTCTGTCTGTTTGATCCGGGTAATCTTCGAAACGGCTGAACCGATTTTGACGGGAATTTCACTGACACATAGTTGAAATTACAGCGGGTTTCTTAGGTTACTAGTATAAACTAAAATTACCTAAGTTACTTTTCGTAAAGTCAGCTAACTGCCAGTGAAAGTTTCGTGAAAACTGGTCTAACCTTTTGGAGATAGTGTTGCGTGCGAAACCACGGTTAACAGCTAGTATAAACTAAAATGGCTTCAATTACTTTTTATTAGGTCAGCTATCTTTTAGTGAAAGTTTCGTGAAGATCGGTTGAATTGTTTTGAAGAATTTAGGTAATTTTAGTTTATACTAGCTATTAATCGTGACTTCGCCCACAGTGCTTTCTCCGAAACGGTTAGACCGATTTTCATGGGACTTTCACTGGTAGATAGCGGACCTTATAAAAAGTAATTTAATTTATTTTAATTTAGACTAGCTGTTAACCGTGGCTTCGCCCACTGTGCTGTCACCAAAACGGTTATATCGATTTTCACGGGATTTTCACTGGTAGATAGCGAACGTAATAAAAAGTGATTGAGGTTATTCTATTTTAGACTAGCTGTTACCCGCGACTTTGTCTGCATGAAATTTAGCAAGATTTCAACTCATTCTTTATTTTTAATAAGAGAAATAATTATCAGCCTATTGTTTACAATTCGGCATTATAATTAATTATAACATTAATGATATAGAGGTTTTCCTAAAAATATCTTAAATTATAAACGTATTACGTAAAGTGTTCCATAATACAATTTCTTGCGGAACAGACGAGCGTTTATTTTTTGTATAGTCACAAAGTCTTAATTATAATAATGGCAATGTATATTGTTTATGTATATTAAATATAATGTAAATGTAAATCTTAATAATAATATTTTAAGTTTTTGTTTCGTTAGTTCCTTATACAGTGTAAGTGAGCACTGAGGTAGTTATATGGTGGGTTAAGGTTCCAAATGTGTTGCTGATGAAAATCCTCATTTAGCACACTTTTTGTATTTCTATATCTACTGTACACGTTACATGTTACTTTTAGTGGCGTGCGCATTCTTCTTACAATTGTCTTTAAAGAGCGTTTCTATAATTGTACATAGTCTCACAATTTTATGATTCTTTAATACGAATAAAAAAACGCGTGCGGAGCTGCGGGTACAGCTAGTTATTGCTAAATTTCGCCCACGCGCCTGTATTGGTTTCTGAAATCTAGATTGTCTAGTGTCTTACTATTACTCCTATTCAACTTTCTAAAATAGTATTAAATAGAGGGACGGAGGTTTTATGTACAGTTTTATTTTATTACCTTTAGCGATGTTATTGTCATGGTCCAAATTTTATTGATACCGGTAAATATAGATATCCACGGCCGTAAACTTTGGTTCTCATAATTCAATAAAATGAATGCTGAACATAAGCTGAAGTTTACAAAAATAGGCCATTATTTGTGTAACTTGAAAATATCAACGTCTATATATATAAAGTTTTTGTTCTACTTTATAGTTCATGGCTGTGGCATATAACTCTCGCTTTTGAAATTTCGTGTTCTTTAAAGAAATCTAGAAATAAGGTAGACTACTTCAATATATTCAGGTAGACAGTTTTTTTTATCTAGCACTATAAATACCTAATCCATGGTAGAATAGGCTCTTAGTTCTTCTACCTCTATTTTGGTGCGAGATTATTCTTAGATTAATTAAGAACTATAGATAAACTTATCAGAAACCCTAATGATGAGGTAATATATGGTTCTCCATCAACACTTAGGAATGCATATGCTTATTATTAACACAATTAATTTTTAACGATGATATTCGTACTCAATAATGGACAAAGAAAGCAATAAATGGCATTCTATGAACCTATTGATCATTGTATATATACACATGGTATGTGTATACAGTTGATCGACAATAATTCGGTTACATGTCACTCTTTGTTTCGTTAATAAAATACGATTGTCTGTCCGTCAGTCTTGCTAGACAGACACGTGATGCAAATTGCGACAACAACATCAATTTGATTGACACTGTTTGTCGTTTGCCTGAAAAAAGAACAACTAGCGCCCACTATTGAATTCGTATCTTTAAACCTTACTTTTTATTGTTTCGTTTTGTATCATCTGACAGATCATTAATTACATCTGCCATTATTTGTTTTATTTGTCTATGGCACGATCGATTGTCGATTTTGTAATCTAAAGCTATCTATGCGATAGGATTGGTTGTGTCCGAGTAAATTACTTATATTTGTTTCGATCCGATATCATATCATAACCGAATTTCAACTGCGTAGTATTCACTCGCCATTGTTATTTGATCTTTTGCGTTTTATTATAGCTGTGTTTCTTTATTAAAATTACTCATACAAGAGAGGTCACGATTAACTGGTTCCAAATATATTCACCTTCTCGTGTATATCATGATAGAAATTGACAAAAATAAATCCGTTATCATGTAAAGATATGACGACATGCGATAACATGCTGTCTAGTACCGACAGTAACCGCACCCATTCAATTAAGATTATCAAGACATGATTAGCCGATTACAGCCCAAAAAAAAATGCGCAACATTGGGCCCGTAAAGTTTATTACCACAAGCGGAATATTTTCCGTTACCGGAATGTATATAACAAGCATTAATTTATTTGGGTCATCTAAATCTGTCGTCGTTGTTTGCTAAAACTGTGTAACACTAGTCGAGCGTTATCGTACACGTACAGAATTATGTGTAATCGATGACATTCCAAAATACGGTGCTCATTCATTTACAGATAATGATGTACCAATATTTGTTGTTGATGTTATGTTTCGTGTAAACGTAAAGCAACACCCATTTTCCACTTGTGGCGTTAATAGGTACACATATTATTTCCTTTTAACGTGGTATTATAGGAAGGTTTATTTTAAAACGTTTTTTCATCGCTTCACATTTATTCGTCTACCTATCGCATGTCGCATTACGGCCGGCGCGCGGAGTATGGGTAAAGTGAAAGGCGCTCACCAGAGCAGTCAAGGCTAATATGACGGCGCCCATGGGTCAATTCAAAATGATTCAATAATTTAAATACATATGATGCTCAGTTTTTAACATGCGTCTATCATCTGAATTATTGTATTTATTATGTATTCCGTACTCAAATACGTAGATTGAAATTACAATTTATAATTGGATATCTTGTCTACTATTGACTTCCCATTATCATAACCATTTCGCAATTATTAAATTACTATTTAAAACGCGATTTTAGTAATTATAAATCGAATATTTTCCGAAAATCTTCACTTAAATGCTTACGTTTCGAAAAAATATTCACTTGCATCGTGGTTTCATAAAACCACACAATTTTTTTGTAAGTAATGTTTATATTAACATTTGAATTGTCTTTTTCAAGTTTTATCAGTTCTATAATATTTTCAAGTATACCGTGGTGGAGGCAATGATTGATTAAATGACTGCGATATCATGCTTTAATCATGGTATATGAAGCATTCGTCCCATCTATACCACCCACAACCTCCTCCGCTTATGACACCATAAGTTTTTTACAGCACATATATAAAACAACTTGTGTTGCAACATGTTTAATTGAATACTTTACGAATAGTATTATCACGATGAGTAGTTGATATTAAAATAACTCGAGGGCGGTCGATCTATCTACCAAGGCATAGAAAAACAGTGCATTAACGTCTAATCTGCATTCGCGTATGAATATGCAATGGAATCGATCAAAACCTTAATGCACACGCTGGACAAGGTCCATCGAGTAAATTATGACGATGATGTACTCGACTAGATACCATTAATACCATCCTGTTATCTGAATACATATATGGTTCGTCATCATCAGCAGCAGCCTGTAAAATACTCACTGCAAGGCAATACACCTCTTTCCGAAGGATGGTATGGGTATAGTCACCACGCCAGCCCACGACGTATTGGCGATTTCAAACTCTGAGAAATTCACAATTCTATAAGGACATTGCTCAGGTTCAGGAATTCTGAAAAATTCTTTGGTATATGCCTAGTTTAAACCTGCGGACATCGGACCACCACGACTTAATTATTACGATTAATCGGGTTTAGTACGCGCCTTTACTTACCTTTTTAACTTCTTGAAGCGTTGATCTGGTAACGGAAGCCGTGGTCACGAAATAGTCTGTGAACTGCGGTGCTGTTAACGATGGCATCTGCTAGTAACTACTCTCAAGTCATTCTATGCATTTGAAAATCCGTCAATAACACATGAGTTTGTGTTTTTCTACCCCTTGAATTTTATGCCGAAGATGGGCCCTGATTAAAAGTTTTATACTTAGTCATTTCTATTGTTTCGTTTACTGTTATTGGATTGTAGTAGCGATCCGTGGAAAGGAATATGGTATTGTGTAATTTAATCCAATAATTAAAACGCACTTCTAGTAAGACTTTCGCGATGGCTATCATGTTTTTACCGATTTTCGGCTACAGTTATATGTTTTTTCTAACCCTTTCTGTGATTGTACATTTATTTGGCCTATATAGGCATCAACACAATTACAAATAATTTTGTAGGCACTTATTCTAATCTAATTTGATACCGCCTTTTCCGTTTTAAAAAGTATGTCAGCTACGTAAAGTTACCTGAAATTGTAGTCTGATACTCATAAAACCGTTTCATATTGAAGTTCCGTTACAAAGGAATGCCGACACGGTGCGGCCGCTAAGATATGAACCACGGCACCCCTAATCATGGATTAATTACACGGTAGATAAGATGCGTCGTGGTAGTCCTCACGTACGTGGACCGTGCCTCTTGGTATATTACAACATTATGTATATATTATAATTTTGGATTGACGGCTTATCGATATCGCGGTCCTCGATATCGATAACGCTCGAGTGCAACTTCCATTTTACTCTGTTTGATTGCACTCTGTTGAACATGATGGTAATACCAACACAAGAACTGTGACGAATGCTCAGTGACAATTAAGAAGGTGGGTTCAGTATATACAGATTTTATAATCGTTACCGAAACGTCGATTGTTTTATTTATTGAAATCCTAATACTTAGTAATATTATAAATGCGAATGAATGTGTGCTTGTCTGTTTGTGCCGATTTTAGGCCTTGTGTATTCAATCGATAATCATAAAATTTTGCATACACGATATCACTTATCAGGATTACATAGAGCGATATAGGGTATCTTTTATCCCGAAAAAATGTACTGTTTCCATACAAAAACTGAGCGCAGCCAACAGCAAAAGCTAGTGTTAGTTACGGCCAAGCGTTTATCGGTTTCTCAGTATATTTTAACAATAGGTAAATACGTTAACTTAGTTTAAATTATTCACATTGCTCAAATAATGTCTCTTACTTATAATCCGTTATACAGAATGGGCAGATCATACAATAATAGCGATTTGAATATATTTTATGGAAATATAAGTATTTACAATAGTCTGAATAATATTATGATCATATAAAAAATGATATTTGCACGCAAAAACATTATGTAACTCTTTGGATATACTCATTTTTTTTTTTATAATTTTGTAAAATGTGCCCGACAATAGCAACGACAAATTTAATTTGTTTTTTGTTGTCGAGCCAGATAAATAAACATGTTCGACATAGTGCGATGAGGTTGACGAACCTGCCCGCCCGCCTTTGCCGTGCCCTGTGACGAGATAACGTGTGTAATTCAGTTAGATTTCTCACGTAGAGTTACGCGAGATAACGCGCGCTTCACGACGTGTCCGATTATGTTTCTTGTAAATATTGATTTTTAAAGAGTCGCGCGAGTGTGCGTGCTCGTCTGCGTTAGTGTTGTTTATGTTCATTGAACTCGAAGCGCGATTGTTATATCCTATAACATTTAATCTATCATCGCGCCTTTTTAATACTGGTGTAGGTAGATTTCGTTTAGCTCATCTATCTATTCTAATATTATAATGCTGGAGGGTTTGTTTGCTTGATTGAACGCGCTAATCTCAGGAACTCCTGGTCCGATTTGAAAAATTATTTAGTGTTATATAGCTCATTTATCAAGGAAGGCTATATGCTATATCGTCACGCAAAGTTTCAAATACATTTTTCTCTTTTCTTTTGATAGCTTCCGCTGCCCAAAGTAACTATTCCCCGCGGACGAAATCGCGGACAGAAACTATTTATGAATATACCAGCATGTATCAACACGTTTTACTGAGTGCCGGAGGCCCACCTCCCCTTCCCTCTTCTCCTCTCGCTCTCCTTCCCCTAATCCCTCGCCCCAAAGGGAGGCAACGCACTTGCGACTCCTCTGGTGTTGTTAGTGTCCATGGACGGTGGTGATCACTTGACAGCAGCTGACCCACCTGTTCGTTTGCCACTTATACCATTAAAAAAAAAGTGAGCTTGATAGACAAATATATACATACTAGCTGACCCGTGCGACTTCGTCTGCACCAAATCGGTTATTACCGGTTTCGATTGTACTTTTAAACGCGAAAAATCTAAATACATCTCAAAACCCGATTGCAGCGATACCTACTGTTTCAAATTGTGAATCCCAACTATCCAGGGACTCACTCAAACATATACTCAGTTGGTATGTGAGAAATATTTTAAAATATGCTTTGAACCCGTTCGCAGCATCACCTACCAGGTCCAATTAAGATAACAAATAACCTACATATATTGCCGATAAATGTCTTCCCAGTACGTTGTCCCAGTAACTTCTGTCCCAATAAGCCTACAACCCGTTCGTAACATCATCTACCGGGTTCAATTAAAATAAAAACTAACCTACGTATATTGGCAGTAATGTAAAAAAAGCTTGAGAGGTCCATGGACCTCCAGTTGGAACGTAGTTCCTTTCCCTTTTTTGTAGGCGTTTACTATACGCTCAGTATAGTTTTCTTTCGTTATCCTGGAGAACCCCTTGCGTTTTATGGGTCAAAAAGTATCCTAAATGTAACCTTGTAATGTACAGATTTGGCTTTATTACAGTTTTATTATAGTATAGATAAATAAATAAATCTTGTCACCTTTGTTTAGCAAACATTTTTTGATACAATGAAATAAATGTAACAACATAAGTGACAGGTTCGTCTACATAAATGTTTCAGACGTGGTCGATAATTACGTACAGATATGTCATGTAGGCGTAGCTCAGTTGTAACGTACCGGGCTTTATATGTTTCGACGGAGCCGACGGTT
>MU158741.1:262849-292249 GCA_015888305.1 Antheraea pernyi | reverse complement strand
TTACGTACAGAAATGTCATGTAGGTGTAGCTCAGTTGTAACGTACGAGGCTTTATACGTTTCGACGGAGCCGACGGTTCGAATCACGGTGGTCGTTTTTTTTTGGTATTTTTTTTTTAAGTAGCATATGGAGATATAGCTTAATTTTTTAGCTAATCTGTCTGCTATATATAGCACAAAGAAAATTTACCAAAATTCGTCAAGAATATCATGAACTACTTTTTTTTTACTTTCGTCCGTTATCCTGGAGAATCCCTTGCGTTTTATGAGATAAAAAGTATCCTAGATGTAACCTTGTAATATTGGTTATTACTGTGCCAAATTTCGTCTAAATTGGTTCAGTACTTTCAGAGTAATACGTGTTTAAAGGGACAGACAAACAGGCAGATCCTGGAGAATCCCTTGCGTTTTATGAGAAAAAAAATATCCTAAATGTAATCTCGTAACATTAGTTATCACTGTGCCAAGTTTCGTCAAAATCGGTTCAGTACTTTCAGAGTGATGCGCGTTCACAGGGACAGACAGACAGACAGACAAAAATTTTAAAAGGGTTATTTTTGGCTTCTATATCGACAACAAAGCCTACCCCCGTCAAAATTTTCAAAAAATATTTAATGTACAGATTTGACCCTGCTACAGTTTTATTATAATATAGATATCATATAACTTAACTAATCATAAGAGACAATTTGAAAAAGTTTTACTATTTTTTTATTACTAATTGATGCTCGCGACCCTCCTTATATATATATATAATTACATAGTATAAAACAAAGTCCCCTACCGCGTCTGTCTGTCTGTCTGTTCGCGATAAACTCGATGATTACTGAACGAATTTTCATGCCGTTTTCAACAGTAGATAAAGTGATTCATGAGGAAGATTTAAGTGTATAATTCGTCAAGGTTTTTTTTTATTATCAGGGCGAGACAACGTCCGTCGTTTCCGCTATTATATATATATATATATATATATGAATTTTCCGTCTACAAAATGTCACAAACATTGCTCAAACAGTTTTGAAGTTAACTCCCGACATACATACAGGGGTCAATTTGTCCTCTATAATAGATGGCTGTCACAAAATTTTGAAAAAAAAGGAATATATTAAAAGAGAAAGATAATAATAGATGAAGTCTGGTTACACGAAGTGTCTATATGTACGAACTACGAAGGACAGTTGTTCTCGTAGGGCGTAGAAGAGTGTTTTAAAAAAATACTTTATTGGTTTTAGCGTTTGATCACATTCTCAACTGATGTTAAATAACGATGTAGTCTAAGATCGTAAACACGCTAAACCAAGAGGCGGGTGACTCTCAAGTGCATCTTGCCGGGACACAAGTGTAGTTGTTTGGGGACAGATCTTTAGAATTAGAAAAAGTTCTACCACCAATGGTCATCACACTGTTTTTTTTTTTTTTTAAGTCATGGCAAAACGAACAGGTGGATCACCTGCTGTTAAGTGATCACCACCTTCCATGGACACTAACAACACCAGAGGAGTCGCAAGTGCGTTGCCATCTTTTGGAGGGAAGGATTAGGGGAGGGAAAACGAGAGGAGAGAGGGGAGGTGGGTCTCCGGCGCTCTCACTGACCGAACGAAACGCAACAATGCAAGCACTGTTACTTCACGTCGGTTTTCTATGAGAGGGTGGTACTACCCCGGGCGAGCCGACCCATTCATGCTGAAACCAATAATAGTTTCAGCGTGGCTCTACCACCATTGAACCATTAACCATGTTTTCTTTCCCTGAAAGCCACGGCCCATTCATAAGTATACGAATACACTAACCGTTTAATATAACCATATCACATTACCAAGGCGGCTTCAATATAAGAAGATATAAGATGACACAATAACCACTGTTACATGTTCTGCTTCTGTTTTTTTTTTTCGAACTGACTACGCTATTGACCTAGCAAGGTCTTAACAGCTTCACCGGACTGCAAAGACGAGCGCTTAAGGCACTCGGCCGATTTTATTTTGACAACTAGCTCAAGGGTGCGCGGCACACCTCGGCTTGGGCTGTTGCCTGATTCATGCAATTCGCGACCTATCTGAGCTAATCTAAGCTTAGCTACATATTCATAGTTATATGAGTTATTGAAACATGTGTACTAAGCATGCACACCTCAACAGCTCTTGTATGTATTTTGTGTTAAACAATTTTTCTAAACTGTTTCAGTTTAATAAGAGAAAAAAAAAAACCCTTGTGCGCGTGCACGTGTGTGGAGCTGATATATGTAATGTTGTTGCAGTGTTCTGTTCTGCTCTTTAAGCCTCGTTAGTAGTTAGTAACCCAACATTGTAATATAAATTCTTGTGTCTACAAAATAATATTGTAATGTCACTCCGAGGAGGTGTGAAGGACCTATCGACAGATACAATCGGGTAGATTCCGCTTGACATGCGTCTGCGCGTATGTCGCCTTATCTCTCGTATCTCTGCCGCGGAGTAAACGCCTACAGGTGAAGTGTAAACACACAATACTTGAGTCTATGAAGTGTTGTGTTAAAGCAAGTGATTTTCATTTTCGCGCCTGTCATTGCTCTACCCGAGTATATCGGACCGAGGCCGTTAGGTGGCGCTGTTTTGTTCGTTATAACCAAGTTAAACGTTGCTATGCAAATTAGGACACCAAATCTTTACCTACGGCTGTCTTTTCATTCATTTTTTCTTTGAAGTATTATTTCCTATATTCTGCTCTCAATAAGATCCAAGAGAAATATTTAACTTCGTACATTATTAGTCTACTAAGAAGTCTAAGATAAGTAAGTCTAAGATTTATGAATTAGATATATAAAACGAAGTAAGAGAGGACATTATTATCTCAAAATATAAAACGTAACATAATAATATGTACATTTAAAAACTCTATCCGTAGAGTAGATTGAGGGGTGCGTAAAAAGCTATTATGCAACCGACGCTTAACCTGATACCTCATAATCCTTGAGGCCACAAAAAATGGGGATTCTGTTCGGGATGAAATACCGCGGGTTGCGCAGGCGCAGCGGGACGGGCGAGGCGTACGGGGGCGGGAGCGGGACGCGGCACCTCCGAGGCGCGCCACTCTGCCGCCGAATAAATTATGTTCTTTGGCCTCTAAACGCGGCGTAATAGTGACCATAATAGTTGAAAATAAACCGTTTTCACAAACTATAAACAAACAACATATCGCACTTTCCGATAATATTTGTATTCGTAGATAAACGTAATACGATCATCAATCAACCATCAAGTATTATAGACTAATCTCTGGAATAGAGAATAACAATGTTACGGTTTACATTTTTGTTATATGATACGATTCTAAAATATACTCGAGTCGTTATATTTCAAAATGAGCCAAATCCAATTTTAGCCGTTCCTAATATTTTACATTATTTCTCAAGATCTTCAAATTTTGTACATGTCAAATATGGAAATAATAAAAAACTATTAAAAACCTTATGCACAGCAAAATTTAAACTTCGTTCTCGGTGTGTAGAAACTGAAAATCCTAAAAAAATATATGAATGATTAAAATTAGATTTAGCTTATTTTGAAATATAATGACACACTTTACGTAGTCGAAACTCGTATAACGATCGGTATTGGAGTTGTATTGTTGAAGTGAAGCGGAGCGGAGGGGACCTTATCGATCGGGTCGGATAATCCTAGAGGTCGGTAGATCACCGGCGCCTGCGCGCCATCCGCTGATGACCTATCGCCCTCTCTCCGAACCATGATCGTGACCAGGGCTGTCAAACGTTTACAGTTTTATCTGATATTTGGAATATCATTATTTCTTTTTGTAACTGAATTTAAATAAAAATTCTCTACATTTAATTAATATGTACTATGCATGTTTTGTTTACTTAAGAAATTTTACAACGTAAGCAATGAGTAAAGTAATAATTTTCGTGATTGTAAACCAATGAAATTAATAATTATAATTAAAAATAAATAAAATAAAAAGATTTTAATAGGTGTATAGTTTAATAGGTGTGTAGTACGTTGAAATTGCACAATATTTTTTCGTTCACGAATGTTTTCGAAATCACTATTAATTTTAACACTATTTTGATTGAGTTAATTTGATAGAAGCTTTATGAAATTACAGCCATATATGTATACAGCCACTCTCGATAGGTGAAGGAATTTTTAAAATCGGTTAAGTATCTTTTAAGTTTATCCATTACAAAAAAAATCTAAAAAATATTTAAATATCAGTTTCCTCAACCTTAAGGACGCGCTCTCAATTTTTCGCGGTTCATTCTTGGCATCGATTCCTACTAGACACGTACAACTCACGCACACAGACACGACAACTAATAACCGGGGGATTATAACGCACTTTTAACAACTTTGATACTTTTATAAAAATATTACAATATTTTCTTATTATTCATGTTCTATTTTTTGTTATATTTGATGCTATAGTACCAAAACAAATTCTACGTTAACAACAGTATAACCAAACCTAAATATATATACGTAATAGACACAAACATCGAATTTGTGCTCAAATATTTAGCCTCATAGTGCCCAATCAAGGTATAATTTCTCAATATTCTCATGAGGATTAGTATTGTGGTAACTGGATCATAGTCTAGATAATAGCTAGAAACATAATGTTTGTGCTTAGATGTTTAGTCTCCTACAGAGCAAGGTTTCAATTTTTTAAAGTTTGATGAAGATAGTATTTATGATAACTGAATCTTAGAATAGATAATAGTTAGAAACATCGAGTTTACACTCAAAGGCTTAGTACTGAGATTTGATTGTTTTAAATGGACCTATTAAACCTATTAATTAAAAAAAAATAATCATCTGTACATCACTGTTAAAGGTTCAATGTATCTGTAGTTAGTGATTATGTTTACCAAAGTTCAATAGTCTTGTTGTTATTCTTACCGAAAAACAGTGAAAATGGACCTTTTTTGAGAGCGCGTCCTTAAGAGAGGTCCAGATTGACTATATACACCATTATATGGGTAATTCTAGAAATCTTTATTTGATAATTAATTTCAAATTGTTGTGAGGTCAACTTAATTGTATTATAATTTGAATGCAAATATCCATCAACGTCTTTTTTAGATGTCGTATTATGACTGGATGTGTATTCAGTGATCAAATGGAAAAGGGCCCATCTGGATCGAGATCACTTGTACATGGTGATAAACCATTTGTAGGTACTCTCTTTTGGGCTGTAGCGTTCAATATACAGCAGGTGAGAGTCTTTAGATCAGGTAACGCAGGAGCGAATGCCGATAGACTGTGGACGTCTTTTTTTTATATCATAGGAGGCAAACGACCAGGCGGGTGATATTAAGTGATCACCGCCGTCCATAGAGACTAGCAACACCAGGAGAGTCGCAAGTGCATTGTCAACCTGTGTTTGGAGGTGGAATGAGTGGGGAGGTGGGAGAGGGGAGGTGGGCCTCCGGCGCTCTCACTGTCCGAACGAAACGCAACAATGCAAGCACTGGTTTCTGTGGGTCGGGTGGGGTAGTACCTCGGGCGAGCCGACCCATTCATACTGAACCCAGTAATAGCTTCAGCGTGCCTCTACCACTTACAAATCTTGATAGTTGGCGTTGTTTTCGTGTTACCTTGATACACTACGCTTACTATTCACGTCATTATGCCTATGCTGACGTACTTTAACGTATGATCGGTATGTAGGTATGCCCTGCCTGCCATCATGCTCTGTGATTTCATAACGACGTCCGACCGAAACTTGAAGTTTACTGTCGATTGTATTTTTAAGTTGCCACCTGTCTAAATATTGTAGTAATTCATTTTTGTTAATGTTCAACATCGGTCATTAGTTACACATTAAGATCTTTTCGTATCTGTTTTGTGGTGACCCTATAATCGTAACGACTGGACGCGGCGTGCCATTCGCTCCACTCACGACCGATCTGCCATATCGCTTGTTTAGGGGCGTTGCTCGTGTTCGATTATCGGGATGTATTCTAATTAGTTTGGTACTTACCTTGTTGGTTATTGCGTTTTAAAACTATACGAGACTCATTACCCTAGAATTGTCTTTATACATATAATAATATAGGAGGTATAAACTCGTGAGTACGAGAGAAATTAGAAATGTTTTCACTCTTTCAGTGAATTATATTTTCACTAGCGTGCACGGATGACGTTGTTCCACCATGGTAGTAAAAAAACCTTGACAAATTATATACCTAAACCTTCCTCGTCAATCACTTTACCTATTGGTGATAACCGCTTACTTAAAAAATTTGATCATGTATCTGAATACCGCTCAAAGCTTAAATGGCTACCCATTCGGCACGGACGAAATAGCCACACCCTGTCCCTCCTGTATAACGTTCTTCATAATCCCAATTCCCCTCCTTACCTACAATATAAATTCGAGATGTTAGGTTGCATAGATTCTTCATCTCGCCGTCTATGCTCTCAACATATACTCAAATTCCCTATCTGTCACACTAAATTTTATAGTAAATCATTTGCGGTTCAAGCTGTACGCCTATGGAACGCACTCCCTTGTGATATTAGACAGGCAAGATCTTTGACGTTATTTAAAAAATATCTCCACCAACTTTACCTCTCCCTGTCGTAATATAACTATTGTATTGCGTTATTTCTTTTTTTTTTTACTTTTATCTATAGTTTTTGTATTTTTTTAAAAAAAAATTGTCTATTTATATATTGCCACCCGGTAGTTATGAAAATAAAATGTCTCCATAGGTTTGCCTGGAAGAGATCGCTCTAAGCGATAAGGCCGCCTAACTGTACACATATTGTAAACTGATGACTAATTTTGTATATTTTCAACGTGTGTGCAAGAGTTTTAGAGTAAAGAGTTTTATTATTATTATTATAACCGCACGGGATTCCTTTCAGTAGTTTTTGAGTTTATCACGAACAGACAAACTTGGCAGAGGACTTTGTTTTATAATATGTAGTGATAAGTAGAATTTTATAATTTCTGACCGCCCTCTCCCCTTGGTCAGCAGAAGTAAGCAATGCTCTTACCTCCCTCGTATGCTAGTGTATACATCTATGTAAGTATTTTAATCTGTTCTAGTTGCCTTGTCGATTCATGGGTACCAGTTAACAAGTCCAGAAATAGAGAATTTATAGTCTATAGAGGAATTAAATTACAGCGGTTTGCTATTAGGGCAATAGTAGCGCAGTGGATAAGACCGCGCGTCTCGCATACCAGACCTGTACATCCAGATATCCCCATCCCTTATGTCGTTAAAATAACCGAAACTGAAGACCCCTAGTCCCCCCTTAAGTGCTTACGTAATACTTTAATGACCCCTCATTAACATTTTCGGGATTACCTATACAATTAGTACAATTCGTACTGTTAATAAGACATACTGATTTTGTACGACCACCTCTCTATTCATATATTAATTCAAAATCAAAAATACGTTATTCAATTTAGGCTCTGAGAAGGCGCTTATGAACGCCAAAGCTAACACCGATTCGGAAGAACAACACCGAGTCGTTGAGAAGAACTGTGAACAAACTCGATCTGGTTTATTTTTTCATGATACATATTTGTATAGATAGTTACATTGGTTTTTGGTGGATGCACAGAGAGTAGTGTCAATTTCAAACATCACCATCGTTCACATATTGACCCACCCTATAATGACAGCCTTTAGACATTAAAACCCGTTCGACATAGTGCATGAACTCACTATCCGGCCGATGAAATATCACTGTGATAAACCATATAAACAATATTTTTACAAACTCAGATAGTTAATTGAGATATTAGACTTGGCTTTAACGGATGGGAATTAATATTTCCGTGCTATATTTCCTCCCCATATGCGTGCAACAGGTCGGGCGCTCGGTACCGCTGCAGACGACTTAGTTCAAGTCTAAAACGGGACCGGGTTACACAGCGCGCACCGTTTCCACCACGTAGTGATCGATCGCTCTTTTTACTCGTTATCGTATAGACAAATCGATTCGTACCATTACTTGGAATTGCATTTATCGATCTCGTATGATAATTCTCTAGGGTTGTCACCTTTTGCGCTATAGTCGGTTTTTACTTACCACGTTCCGTGGCACGTGTACCACCCGTGGTACACGATTTGATTACTATTGAAAATTAAAGAATTACATATGTTATGTTATGTTATGTACGATGTTGTAACGTTATATTGTATGGATAATACGTGATGCAATCCGGTAAAGCTGTGAAAGCCTATTAGACCAACAGCATAGACAATTCGAAAAAAAGAAGTATAAAAATACATTTATTTTTTGTTAAAATATCAAATGGCCTGACAGTGGAGATAAATGATTTCCCATGAAACGTATTGACACCACTTTTGTAAGAGCTATGAAGATGTGGTTTAAATTTGTAAGCCCTTACACTATCCGGTAAAGGGTCGTCCACCCCCAACGTGTGATATCGTAAGGATTGTCTCGACACCTCTCCCTCCGCTCGTAATCTCACGCGAGATTTTTCATAATTTGTATTTCGAGCATAAATGCGTCGGATTTATTTAAAAAAAACACAATGCCCTTTATTATTTTTCTTTTTACTTTAACTTCTTTTACTTATAGTTTATTACATTATATTTCCAAATTTCAATACTAAATAACTTTACATCTATTCATGAATTTTAATATATAACAGAATTTTGTCAGATTTCGGCATATTTTAGTCTAAAAACATTTTACTTTAATGTGATTTTCTCACATTTTTACAATATTTTTTTGCTTGAAAAAAATTAGGTGACATTTGCCGAAACCCGCTCTCTTTCTCCCACGTGAGATTTGGCTTGAACCCCGCAACCCCTAAACTCCTCACGTAATAAATGGACACTACCTAAAGTCCTTAGTTAAATGGTGCGTTAAAACTATCATGGCAACTCACGATATATCAGTTTTATAATATTTAATTAATATATACGTTATGGATATTCAGTAAAGTGTTATTATATCGTTGATTGTAAGTTCTGTATGTCTTTTTTTTATCGAAACGAGTTCTGCACGTGGACAGTTTGTATTAGTGTGTGTCTGTGCGTGTGAGCGAGGCCGATAGCTACCTGTTCAGAGTATTGTGTGAAAGTGGTCTGCGCTGATTACACCCCGTATGATTTATTTCGATCGCCTCCGATGTTCTAACGATTACCGTTTGTCCATCAAGTTGTTCCCACGAGACGTGTGCGCGCTTTGCTTTCATTTTTCTTTAGTATACTATGATTATACTCTATGTCATAAATTGACTCAATTATATGTCGAGATTGACAAATTTGTACAGCCCGACCCACCTTTCAAATTTACAATAACTTGTTACCACTAAATAACGCTAATATATATTTAATTGTTATTTAGTTTAATCCCTCGGCTGATTTTTTTAAGACTGAGATCTCAAAATGGCGGATCATGTTTTTAAATAACTAGTCAATTTTTTTAATTCTAGTTTTGTATTATATAACTTGTTATTGTTCGAGTTTAAAAAAAAAATCAAACTTTGTAGTAAATACGGTTATTTTTTAAACTTATGCCGACAGCAGCCTGTTTACCGATGCATCATAAGTTCTACATTTGTTTAAACCCTTATGATTTAAGACTGTCCAAGAGTTAATTCGGCTTGCGACAACTGCTTAAAAGTGGTAACGAGGTATTAAAAAGTCTATAATACGCTAAAATTGTTATCTTTCCTTTCAACACGTATTAAACATCGGCGGGAAATAGCCTATTTCTATGGTGTTCGTAGCATTTTATAGCTATGTAAAATCTGTATTTATCATATTATAAGAATATAACGAGAATTCTGGTAGGTAATTCGCGCTTGTTTATTCTAGACCTCACTTACTATATAATTGATCGTTTATAATCCAGAAATGTCGCTTTGTAATTCCTGTTATAATTGATAAACACATTTATATTTTTAAAGGCGTACTTATCAATTATTTTGTACTATTTAGACACTTTGATTGATTTTATTATATCGCCAATATTAATCTTTCTACACACTTTATCACTCATTTGTTTTTTGAATATTTACATGAGATTAAAAATTTATCATCATCAGCCTGTAAGAGACCCACTGCCACTATAGGCCTGTTTCTGAAGGAAGAGGCATGGGTAAAATCACCAAGCCAGCCCACAACATATTGCCGATTTCAAACTCTCATCCACAGTTGTATGTTTTACCACATACAGTAGTACTACAAGAACATGTTGGGGTGTAAGGGGTGTCGAATAACATCTAACACTTGAGACACCCAAGCCAACCTCACCTGCACGTGGTGCACCCTGCTGAATAACGAACGAGGCAATGGCGAAAGCGGGGTGGTAGGGCTTTACAGCCTGACTGGGTCGCAACCACCATGTATATTGCGAAAAAGCCCGTCATAGTGATTCGCTTCTGCGGGTCGCGTTTCGGGATCAGCCTGTGCATATCCAGCATTTCGCAGGCCGGCATGACAGTGGCGACCGGCGATGGATAGTGTGTCACTCGGTGGTCGCCATTGTTTTTGGATTGTACTGTGCTTACCATCAGGCACATGGCAGTCATTATGCCGTGCTACTATAAAAAAAAAAAAAACATTTCTCAGGTTCAGGTTTCCTCACTATGTTTTTCTTCACCGTCAGCCGATAGTGTTACCAATTTAAATTAGTAAATGTAGGCATATTTCGAATAATTCATTGGTACATGCTGATATCGGGTTCATAGTCAACCAGTCAAACCACTAGGCTATTGAACTAGTTATTATTTAAAACTTTAAAAAAACATTAAAATTTGTATTGGGACAATTCCATTGATGATGATACACGAATCGACTTATTACCTCTCGTAATGAAACCCATCAGAAACCAGTTTGCGATCTCGCATTAGGCTAAATGGATTTTATTATTTGCAAATGCGTTATCTAAGCCGACCGTCGGAACAATGGATGGCGTCGTTTAAATTCAAAGCACATGTTAGCATTAGTTAGTTTTGGCTATTCGCACGTGCCGCGAGTTACGGACTGCGCTTCAAATTCGTCACTATACTCGTTATCCTAAAAATTGGGATAGGAACTTTGGTATTGGGCTATTGTTACGGGTCTCCACATTGCAAACAGGCAAATTATTAATAAGGCATCCCTTAAAATCGGTGGTGATCCTGCAAGCAAAGGGCAGAAGGATGCAAGTCTATGGTAGCATTTCACGTGTTATAGTAGCAATACCCAGACACACCGAGACCTGTGTCTACTATACCGAAGTGGCTGACGACGCGATCAGTAGGTTCATCCGTCAGGCCGCGGACGCTCCGGCGCGGGACATTGTGGATTATAATTTAAAAATGGCTATAAAATATGAGACCGAAGCCGCCATAAAGGAAATAATCTCAATTAAAATTCTGATGTATAATAGTTAAAATGATAACAATAGTTGATCACATTTAAAACGATTTTTAACATAACTAATAAAACTAAAAGAAAGCAAAAAAAAGATGCGGACCAAGAGTCTGCAGAAATAAAGAAGAAAAAAAACAATACATATCGCAAGAGTTTCTCTGAATTGAAAATAATAGGAAGCATTGATATATCAGATTAAACCCTCGGTTATTTTTTTAAAACCCAGATTTTATATTTTTAAATTTCGTGCCACTTTGTCGGTTGACTAGTGAATCATAAGGTCTGCATTCGTTTGCACAGAGTTTAAATCATTTTTTTTTTTTCGAACTGACTACGCTATTGACCAAGCAAGGTCTTAACAGCTTCACCGGACTACGTTAAATCATTATGATTTTCGACAGCCCAGGGGTTAACAAAATAAAACACTGGAACATGTATACGATCATTGTCACCAATTTTTTTTTTTCTAGATGGAGCTTTCTATTTTTTTTTAAATATACGTTTTAAAATAGCTTTTATATTATCGGTATGCTAATATCGAATTGCTTCCACGTGTTCTATCGATGACATATTATGCTATAGTATTGTATAGTATGCTGTAAATCATATTTTGTGTGTTATGGTCATAACTATCAAATAAAGTATTTCAGTTTAAGAACATTCTAATTGTAAGAGTAATTCAGGAGTAGGATTGGAGCATTAGCCTCCTTCTTCAAATAGCTTTGCAAGTAACTTTGTCGTACAAGACGATGGAATCTTTTAGGAACAAATAAGTTATTTTGCACTTTGTTGCTGTAACAAATTAACATATCGATAATACTTTTCAAATGGGGAAATGCCGGATACAGCTTTGACGAAGATTACTTTACGAATAACATAATCGAAGGTTTATTTTGAAATCGACATATGTACATTCATTGTTCGGTTCGATATCTTACTTTTGAAGATTGATACTAGAAAAAAAATTACAAATCTTTTACACGAAAGGAATAATTATAAATTCTAAAGGACCTACTTTTCTGACATACAGTCCACAAAACTACGAGTTTCTTAATAAAATATTTATTAGCCATCCCAAGTTTGGTGTACGGGATATTTATGTATGTATAAACGTAACTAGATGAAAATAAACTGTTTGCGATATCGGTTATGGCGTCAATGAATCGATTCGTTGCATTCGTATATCATTATGTGGGTTCGCTCATGTGCGTTAGACTCTCGACGCGTTATCTTGTCCGGGGCCATGTGGAGGCTGCAGCGGTGCATACGGACAGGCCGCTCGGGGCGGAGCGACGTCCGGAGGGGGGCGACGGGGGCCAGGGCCAGCGGGGGGACGGGCCTCGCGCTCCGCCAGTCGCCATCCATTCGCGATCCACGCGTCACTTGTATCGCACGTGCATCCGTGTACGAACACACGATCGTTGACGAGTCTCCCGCGAGAGACAACTGTGCGCGCTTGTGACCGCGCTGCTCACAAACACGCCGAAGTTTAAAAATATAGCCGGCGACAGACAGCGGCGTCCCGAGAGTTATATTTAAATGATAGCACGGACGAGGGGCCCCGCTCGCCACGGAACACGGACGCCATGAGACTAAGTACGTGTCACATCTGAACTAGATCATAAATCAAAGCTGCTCGCTGTACGAGAGTTGACATCCGCGAAACGCCTGCGCCGCCTAACTTGTATTGTATTCCATCGAAATTGTGCCTATGTTTACATCTATCTAGTGTGTTTTGTAAAGCGTTCTCTGGAGTATGTCAAGTGTGTCCTGCTCTCTTCTTGACGGATTTGTGCAAACGAGAGGATGTGCAGGTTGATTTATTCGATGTATCCTGCGTTCGTGAGTATACAAAAACGCATCGGTCGCACCTGTGTCACGTTCTATAGAAGAACCCTTGATACGTTTGTGCATCGTATTACTTACACTTTATACTGTACGTGTTGTAGTGTATTATCCACTATAAAACTCTTGTGTCACTGTCACACGACAACTTCTATATGTTTTTCTGTTTATATGTGTGTCTTGCCTCTGATTTCTTGAACACGATCGTTTACCGCATCGTAATTACGTACGACTCCATTGTAATTATTGTACAGCGGTAATATTTTATGAAGTGCTCGCGACACCTGAATCGTGTCTTATCATTCCACTTTCAATGTGTAACGTTTACTTACTTCCACGAGATAACATATTTCATTACGGTTTATAGTTTAAGTATCGATTTCCTCGTATTTTGTCAGTTTTATTTATCATTTATAGATTGCTGTTTAATTTATGTATTCATTCAGTGAAGTTATATATAGTTACTTGATTGTAAACTTGTTTGTTTATGGCTACTTATGTCCTCTGTTCCCTTCACTGAATGTTTCCGCTGTCATGCCAATTAATTCAATATGATTATACGCACTTCCGAGTCGTATTCAATAATTGTCGACTTGATTTTAAATATTTTAAAGTTTGTGTGGATTTGCAATTTGCACAACAGCAGAATGACAAGAGAACCGTATTACGTCAATTGTTAAGTTAAAATATAGGTAAAAAACCATTACATCATACATCGAATATGGTCGATTTGTCATTTTATGTTTGTATTCGTATTGCGTCTCTGTTACACGAGATGTATATCATTGAAATTCTCTCTGAGCATGTGTAGAGGTGCCGTTTTTGATTTACCTGTTTTTCGGTCCATTGTTGTGTTTCGGATACGTTGCCGCGGCCGATGTTTTTTCGTGTTCTTTATTGGCTGACGAATTTTAATTTTACCTGTTTTCGTTTGTAAAAATTGTGTTACTTTATAGTGCCGTTCTGAATGGAATTGAATGATATTTTTGGATGTTTGATTTTTTTTCTAATTTCTTCTTAATTGTTGTGGATATGTGCTTATTTGTCATATCCGTGTTGTATATTGGAGTGCAACTCGAAAACTTCCTACTGAAGTAATTACATGATTTAAAAAATCTAGTATATATTTTGTTATATTTGGTAATATATTGAACAACTTATAAATAAAATAAATGAAATGTAAACAAAATGCACAATACATTTTCTTGTTACGTTTTATATAAATTAGTGAAAAAGATGGACAGTTTCATAAATTTAACATTTGCGTTACGTTTTTTTAAAAAAGCTTAATTGATAATGTATTCATAGTTTTTATTTCATGCGAGTGGAACCGCGGGCACTGCTTGTTAGAGTGACAATGCGTTAAAATCACAAAACTATGGCCATACACGAAATAAAAGACCGCTTAGTTTTTCAGCAGTTTTTGTTGTCACTCCGCGGTACCTACTTTATAGAATAAAGGCAAAAGTGGGTTGGTTCAATAAATTTTAGTACAAAAGATAATGATTTTTAATTATAATTTTAATCGATTTTTATTGGTTAGCGGCATTTCCTCACTAGGTTTAGCGTGTTTATTATTTTAGTTGTTATTTTAATGTTAATTAACATCACGTGAGATGTGATCAAACGTTAAAACCTGTAAAGATTTTTCTTTTTTTACTTTTAAAAATAAATCTAATAACATGATTTATCATATTTAATAATACGCAGCGTCAGTAAAACTTATATCAATTTTGATGATATATGCTTATTTGATTTATAATGATTGGCCTGACAAAAACCATATGGGGATAAGTACCATACAAACCAATGTAGGGGGACCTTATGGTGCAAAATCAAAATTACTTTATACGATTTAGGCCCTAAGAAGGCGCCTATAAACGTCAATTCTACCACCGGTTCGGACAAACAACCCAGTCATCGAGAAGAACCGGCAGAAACTCTAAACTGTTGGCAGCATAAGTTTAGAGAAATACCATATTTATTATAAAATTTAATAAACTTGAACAATAATAACATAGTATGTAACTTAAAATTATGATTTAAAAAAAATCGCTACATATTTTTAAATATTATCTGCCATTTTGAGATCTGGTTCTTAAAACTCCGTCGGCGTGGAACGTATTGTAAAAAAAATTGTGACTAATAAATCATCTGAGTGTATTAAGTCCATTTACTTATTTACTTTTCTCTCGTACTTAAGTCGCGTCGTCATTAAAATTACAATAACCGAACCGATTTTAATGAAACCAAGACTAAATGTCATTTAGTCAATTCATTTCAAGTTTTGTGAAACTCGTTTGTCGCTAATTGCGAATAGAGAAATTAACTAACATGTTAAAATAATTTATGAATACAAATAACATTGAAGAAGTGGCTTATCTGCAGTTTTAAAGCGTTTTTTTAAACGTTTCTATATCCGGACTAATTTTTGAAAATGTTGGACAGCTTTTGAAGTGAATTTCATAGATAGAGTATATTTCAGAGAGTCAAATCTTGATTGACGAATGTGTGCGATGTTCAGTGAAATGTGAAGCTTAAACACCAGAGTTATACACAACAATATTATAATCAACGCTTTTCCTCAAGAAAGGTAATATAAATAAAATGGTATAGGAGAAATAGGAATTCTTTCTAAATTTGTTTATGTACCACCAGTAATAATAGTCGGTTAAAGGTATCTAATCCTCCAGGGAAAATTAATTTTCGAAAAAGTTACGCCTATATAAGGAAGCTCACGTCTAAAATTTCATTCTCAAGCAGTTTAATTTAGGATGTGCTTTGTCCCTTGGTAAAGCTTAATAATTCTGTTTGGTAAATTTAGTCCTTCTAAAGAGTATTGACAAGACACCGTTCCATTCTTTTGTTGACCTAGAACAACAAAATTATAGTCGCGTAATATGAAAATTATTTTGACTGGTAACGCCATCTCCATTTTGAGGTGGGGAACTTCATTGGACCTGTTAATTGTCAAGTGTTTTGATTGAATGAAATTAGCCGGTTCTTTCATACATTTTACAGTATTACATTTAATCAACGTAAATAATATTAAATTTAAAACCCTGTCTCTAATCCATTGAAACGAATATTTAAAATTGCAGTTAGAGACTTTTTGGTGGGATATCAGAATGTCATGTAGTGGATTTTATATTCTATTCATAATCTTATGTTATTTGTCTCGCTATTTTGTAATATTGCTGGTGTTTAACGTAATATACTTTGGTTATTTTACACAACTGAAGTGGATGGGAAATAATACCGCGGACCACAGATTCTGACTTGCAACAAAAACTCCTTGAAAAGTTCTAACAACAGGGCCACCATCTTGTTAATTCATTGAAATGATCGCAATAAACTTGTAATATCGCCAACTCACTGGACAATGGCAATAATAATGTAATAGAAGATTCCTTGCAAAATGTATATAAATTGCAATTATGTACATTGGTTTACGAGATTAAATTTCATTGATCTTCTAAAAATTTTCATCAAATATAAACTAGCGTTTGTTTTCAATATTTTTTTCTTTACATTACAGATTTTAACGTTTGATTACTAGCTCAACTGATATTTGCTAAAAATGTGATTTAAGATGGTAAACATACATTAAACTCGGAGTGTGATTGGCTCTTAAACACAGCTGTTAGAATATACCTATAGGTAGCGACAGAATTGCAACCTGAAGGTGGTAGTTGGCCAGGCAGGCTTATAGAACTCATTTTTATGGTGTTGCGGTTTCATAACGATCTTTTCCTTCTCCGGTTTATTTGCACGGATTCGAACCTACGTAGAACAAAGCACTTACACTTCCCGTTAAGCGTTAGCATCGTCGAAAAATGTTATATCTTCTACTGTATATAATCTATTATAGATATATCTAATATATTATATATATTGTAGGAACTACTGGTCCGATTTGAGAAATTCTTACAGTGTTAGATGGCTCATTTATCGAGGAAGACTATATATTATCATCGCTAACACCAATAGGAGCGAAGCACCAATGAAGAATGTTTCAAAATCGGGGGTTTTATTTGCATTAGCCCAAAGTGACTATTCCACGCTGACGAAGTCGCGGGCATAAGCTAGTGTCTCATAGAACACGTGTGTCACTATCATTAAGGAATACCCATTGACATTTCCTTGTATTGGAGTATAAATTAATAATTATTGTAGCCGGAAACGAATGCGTCAACACTATAAGTAGTTTATATTGAATTTCTTTGGAGATAGATTAGTAATCTCTCTTGGATTCGTTTGATCTTTTTTTTTTAAATGAAACTTGTCATGGGTTTTTTACTTGTGATCGGAAACCTTTTTATGTGACAAAAAGTAAGCGGGCTTAAACACTGTGTCGGGTAGAGTGTTGAAAACAATTGTTGTCGCCTAATCACCGAAGTTAAGCAACGTCGAGGACAGTTAGTTTTTGGATGGGTGATCAACTGGGAACATCACGTCATGTTGGCTTTTTGTTGCGACCATATGGTTATCATACATGGTAATTATCTTGTAATAATGACCCTTTTTTCAATTGTCGTGTTCTCGAGATCAACCAGGAGAGTATTAAATACTGGCATATGATATCGATAATCGGTGATAAATAGTCAATCTCTCATTGGTGTATCCGTTGTTTTTTTTTATCTCACTGTCCTTACCATCAGGTACAATGCAGTCAGAAACTTTACTACTATTAAAAATATTAAAGTGTCGTTGTAATTTAAAAAAAAGGTTCTGCGTAGTTCACACTTGGTAGAAGTGAAACTTAGTATTCTCACAACACTTATTGCTGTTCATTTTTCATTACATATTTTCGTTTCATAAAATCCAATTGTTTTTGTATCACATCACAAAAACCACGTTTGATTTTAGTTTCAAACAACGAATAACCTTTCCATTATCGAATTTATTATAATCCTATGCCGCGTCCTTGAGTTATCGCTGTCCGCAGCTGATATAACTTAGCAGAAATTATTTATCTTTAATACTTATGTGTTTTTTATTTAATATTGATAGATATTTTAATAGCAAATTTATGTTAAAGATAAAATCATTCTGATTAATTATGCAATATATTAAATATTATGTCGTTGTTACTCGTTTTAAAATGTCATGATGGAGGCCGCGATGGATTCGTGTGATTTGCGTTTTAATTTTGGAGCTAATCGATTCTCGATTATGACGTTTATTCGTATGACATCAAATTCGTTTACGAGATTTAAAATTAAAGATGTATTTTCATAGCGCAGTTTTGATTTTACTGTTTGCTTAATAATTAAAGAAATTCCGCATAAACAAAGCATCACTTATTTTATCATTCAAATAATCTATTATACATTTATTATTTTATAATACTATTTTAAGTCTATTCATATAAATATGAACTGCTCGACTTGACGGGGGCACTGGCGTGCCCTCAGAACCATTGCCGGCTTTATGTAAGCGTACCACTTGAGAGAACTGACGCCCTTATTTGGCTAATTCTTTATTAAGTTACAAACTTAATTTTTAAGGTTTGTACGAAACAAAGAAGTTTGAGAAAATCCTGTGAGTGCTGCGTGAGTTACACAAGCCAGTAGTATCTTTAAAAATAATTATAGATTAACGTGTATTTGCCATTTTTGGACAAGTTATTTTTGTCGTTTTGTAAAAGTCTGTAAAAGGAAAATCAGTGACATGTTTATCAAACGACTTGTATTAAAAGTGTGTTCACCTGTAGTTGGTTTTTTTTTACGAAATTGCCATTGTCAAAATTACACGTCAATTTTACAAGTTACTTTTTCCTTTTTCACGTTTGGTGATTTTGTTTATCATAAATGAAATGCCTATGTAGCTTGTACCTTATTACGAAAAGGTCGGAGAGTTTCCGTTGACTCTAAAATTGGTTATTAACGCACAAAATAATTTTATTGTATAATTTTTTTCCCATTAGTTGTTGCGTGTGTATTTATGGCAATTGCCGAAGATAACACTCGTTAGGCCGAGAAGTTTATTAATTCAAAACATGGGATACTAGTTTAAAATATTACACCTTTCGGCGCCTAGTTAAACAACCTGTGAGCTCCCTCTATTGCAAACAAAGTGAGTTAAATATCGATAAGAAATGTAACTCTTCAATAAAAGTGTACGAAAGAGTTCTGAGAGCGATATTAATCCAAGAAATTTGTCATTTCAGGTCGGGGGTTAAGGTGCGAGTGCGTCGGCGCTAGCGCCTGCCCCGATGGTGCTGCCAACGGTATCTGCGTCACGCAACCCGGCGGCTACTGCTTCGTAACAGTCGAGGAGGTGCTTGACAACAATGGACAGGTCGTTCTCGATAGGAACGCTGGCTGCCTGCCGCCACTTGAGTCCGGGTTAATGCAGGTCAGTAATTACTTTCCTCTATAAAAGTCCAACATGTTGGGCTTTTCCAGGGAAGCTACGGAACTAATCACTACACAATCCCACGACCATGTATTGGCGTTCTCAAAGTCTAAGAAGTCCACAGTTCTATATTTTTCCCATACATACTACGAAAACGTTTCTGAGATTCATGTTCGTCCTACTTACTAGAGCTCCTATTAGGCTAAATATGGGCAAACTTCAGAACTCCACTTTTTTATCGTTGTCCGCTTATCCGAGATTTTTCTGTACCAAATTTTACCCAGTGGGTCAGGAGCAAATTCGAGCACATTATCCGATACCAACCGTTTGGTTACGACAAGAAATTATCGGAGATGTTACAGATAATAATATAAATAATCTTGAAAAAACATATTTGAGATCTATTATAACAACGTATTTTATTAATTTTCAGTGTAAAGGCTCCCAAGCGCCACATCAGCATCCGAAAGTAATTGAATGCTGCTACGACGCTGATCTGTGCAATCGTCGGCTTCAGCCGCAGCTACCGGAGTCCTCGCAGGATGTGACGGAGGGACCGGGAGTGCGGCCCCCTGTACCCAGCAGCCCCACGCTACTTGTCGCCATAGCGCTCTGTGTCGCGCTCATCGCCTTCCTCGCCGCCTTCCTGCTACTCTTCAGGAGACGAAAACGCGGCTGCAAACGACCACCATCACCTCCGGCACCCTCGCATACCGAGATATCATCCGGCTCCGGATCCGGCTTGCCCCTCCTCGTCCAGAGGACGGTCGCCAAGCAGATACAGATGGTCGAGTCCATAGGGAAGGGACGTTACGGCGAGGTGTGGCTGGCTAGGTGGCGCGGGGAGAAGGTCGCCGTCAAGGTGTTCTTCACAACCGAGGAGGCTTCCTGGTTCCGCGAGACCGAGATCTACCAGACGGTCCTCATGCGACACGAGAACATCCTCGGATTTATCGCGGCCGATATCAAAGGCACCGGTTCTTGGACCCAAATGTTGTTGATCACGGACTACCATGAGAACGGATCGCTACACGATTACTTGCAAACGGTCGTGCTCGACACGCAGGCTCTCATGACGATGGCTTACTCGATAGTCAGCGGACTGGCGCATCTCCACATGGATATATTCGGTACGAAAGGCAAACCGGCGATCGCTCACCGCGATATAAAGAGTAAAAACATCCTCGTGAAGAGGAACGGTCAGTGCGCGATAGCGGACTTCGGTCTCGCCGTGCGCTACGTCGCGGAACGGAACGAGGTCGACATCGCGCCCAACACCAGGGTCGGCACCTGCCGGTACATGGCCCCGGAAGTGCTGAGCGAAACTCTCGACGTGAGTAACTTCGAGGCGTTCAAGATGGCGGACATGTACTCGCTCGGGCTCGTTCTGTGGGAGATGTGCCGACGTTGCGCGACGGGCGACAAGGCGCAGTGCGTGGACGCGTACGCGCTGCCGTACCACGAGCTCGTGCCGCAGTGCCCCTCGTTCGAGGACATGCACGCGGTGGTGGTGTCGCGGGGGGTGCGGCCCCCCATCGCGGGCAGGTGGCTGCCGGTGGAGCCGCTGGCGACGCTCGTGAACGTGATGTCGGAGTGCTGGCACGGGAACCCGCCGGTGCGGCTGACGGCGGTTCGCGTGAAGAAGACCTTGGCGAAGTACAACGCGGAATCGACAGTGAAACTCGTCTGACGGCAGCGCTCGATACGAACGTTCCTGTAAATATGTACTGTGTTTAACTAAACGTGATCGCGTTACGACTGTTATAAGCTAGGTTCAAAGTTAAGTTCCTCGATATTTATTATTGATTTTTTTTTTATTCGAATGACAAAAATGAACGTTTTATATATATATAGCCCCCTCATCCCCAGCGATGTGGTACGGAACCCGTGATCACCACCGTCTTTGCTTAAATCTCAGTATTGTTAAGTTTTCGGTTGTAGAGCAGCTCACAGAACCAGTGGCAATCTGTTTGTTTTCGTATAAATAATAATATTTTAATTTTACTATTTAGTCTGGAATCTCCGGTGCAACTCAATCATTTAACGGTTATAATTTTATTTTAGAAAAAAAAAATGATTTATTTTTGTTATTGTTATGCGTAGAACTATTCGAAATATCGCATCTATGACCGATTCTCAAGAGAGTTTGTGGAAATCGATCATAGAGGCGACGTCTCGATACTTTTATTAAAACAATTTCGTCTTCCGTTTCTATATATATAATAAGTGGTCGAGGTAAGGGAGTGGTCGCGTCGAAGCAGCTATGATGTACGTACAAAATAATATATAGATAAATAAATACTCTCGGTTTTTGATAATCATTTTCTAATAATATAGAGAAATTTTCCGCAAAACGTGGTCGAATTACTATTGAATTGTGTGATATTTTTGACAATAAGACTCACTTGCTGTTGTTGTGTACAAATCTTCGTTTGGATACGTGAACATTTTTTATCGGTAATGGTGTGTATGTTAAATTGATTTAAAAACGCTGTCAATTTTTTTCGAATAATCTCAAAATAATGTTTAATTTTTACAGAATACAGGGTCGCATTAGACCATATTAGGGCCCTTGGGCTCACAAAATTTGTGGTCCACTTAGATTTTTTTTCAGTATATACGACAATGTTATTATAAAGTCCGTATCAACTCGCAGGTCCAGGGTTGGTGCTCCATGTATATTTTTGGGAAGGATGAAATATATCAAATTTGATGAAAATGATAACATAATGTATTCATTTATATTTGATTATCGATAAAAGTGTTCACAATATCTTTAATAAATTTTCAAAGCTATCTCGATAACTGTTGTGAGACGTATTCGTTTTGTAATATACATACAGTGTAACGGTTGTGGATAGAACCACAAAATAGATAAGTAGAGAAGGACTACTCCGCTCAATTATGATCTTGGTTGCGTACACTCGCTTCGAAGTTGAAGGTTTGAAGTTTACATCTATACAATATTCTATAAAAATAACAATCCGGAAGCGTTAATTAAAAACATTTTATTATATACTTTATGCGTTTATTACTAAAAATACAATTTTAACCGTTCCTAATATTTTACGTTATTTCAAATTCGATACGATCTTCAAATTTTGTACATGTAACATATGAAGATCATAAAGAAAAAAACCTTATGAGCGGCAAAATATGAACTTCGCTCTCTGCATAAAAACTGTAAAACTTACAAAAAAAAAACGTTATATGAGCGATTAAAATTGGATTTAGCTCATTTTGTAACGACACAATAATGATTATAATGACGATTCTCGTTAACACAACGTTGAACGAGTTTGTCCGCGTCCCTCGTTATACGGAGTTGGCCTTCTGTAGTTATCTATTCTGGTGAGCGTAGAGTGTACTTAATGTAAAAGACTAATTGTCGTTCCGGGTATTTATGAATGTGGGACGAAACGCGCAGTGTCTTACCGGTATGCCTTAGCCGCGACTAGTATTAACGTGATTGTAGTTTTTTTATGTCGTAAATCATTTGGTTCGGACCACATATTCCACAAAACTATTACCAGTTGTATCAGTAAAGTAGGAAAGCATTATGCCCCCATAGATGATAATTTCTAGGGTTTTCTTTACAGCATACTCTTACAGGATTTTTACATATATTAATCCATATTTCTGAAGTTTATTTCATAAATGTATAATTTTTTTTATATAAATAAAGTCTTATGTAATTTTTTGTCTATGCTATTGCTAACTTAGGTGGTTTTATGGAGTCTTATAATTTCATTTGAATTGTAAGTCAACTTTAATTATTCATACATTTTTTCTTCAACCATCAAATGATAATTCAATTTATGAGGTATAATCACTCCTCTAAGTCATTTAAAACAGCTCTCTTTCTCACAGAAAGTCGATGTAAACATCTCAGAAAAGTCCTTTAAGATACGCCGACTCTCTAAAATTGCCTATTCTACATTGCAGTATATCTGCCACTGCTTGTTGGGTTAATTTTCAAGCCTTGGATAGATTGTTTACGTATTATTGTTAATAATCTCCGTTATTATAAATTGTATGAGGTTGTCCGAACTGAATGTCCGTGTAGCATTTAGTGTGGCCGATGAGCCCTTGTACAGTGAGTGAAATGTAAATATAGCGTGTAGTTGATTTACAATAGGTATCTAATTCATGTTGATAGTTGAAAAATAAAATATTAATGGACAGAACGTGTTGTTTACTTTTGTAATCTATTCCCTGCATCTATAGTAGTCACAAAATATAACAAGACTACAAATTATATACAAAACTGCCTCTCAAAGCCCGATGTAAACAAGTGGCGAAGATATGAACATCTCAAATAATTCTGAATACGCTTTAAGATGTTTAAAACAAACTGCTTAAACATGGTAAACTTTTCTTTATTAGTGTAAGTGATATTTATAATATTATATTTCTTATTAATACATTTTGGAAATCACGGAACATTTTGGAACGGTAATGCAGACACATTTAACGTACGAATAACTGTCGATTTTGAAAAACCTCATGCAGTTGAAAGCTCCTGTATGTTTTAATATATATTAGTATAGTTGTCTCCCAAAAGTTTATAAAAGCCAACGTAATAAAGAAAAATATTTACATGTTATAGATAATATCCTCCTAACTTAAGATACATTCTAAATACTAACTGACCCTGTTGCGTTTCGTGCTGTGACTCGGTTATTACAAGTTTAATTAAAATTATGATAAACTATAGTATCATAGGGTATAATGAGTCTGCCCACAAACTTGATATAAAAATGCGAGAGGTTACGTAGAAAATAGATTAACAGAACACGTGCACCATTAAATAAACTGGAGTTAAACATGAAAGTCAAAATTAAACCGTGGCGCCATCTATGACATCTATAGCAGCCAGTCCTAGCTTGCTGTCAACATAGTAATTTAAAACGCCATCTATCCGAGAGTGATGAAACTTACAATTAATAATCCCACAACGTTGACAATCATTTAATTTTCAATAAAAACATATTTAAGCCATTAATGGAAATTAAATTATCGTATTATACGTAAATACCAACTTTCATAAATATCGGTTAAGTAGTTTCAGAGTTCGTCATGGATAAACATCATGACACTGAGCTTTAAATATTTAAGATATAATCATGACATTATGCGCGCATCACGCAAAAACTACTTGTTATATTCTTTAGACACTTCGCAATATCTTCATTTCATATAACAAGATTAAAGTTTTAAAAAACTACGATGTTAAGACCTACGCGCCAGCGATGTGTGAAGTCGAGCAAACGATGTAGTACGTATGCGCAGAATAGAAGTAAACTGACATTGTTTATCTAAAAAACAATTCAAATCAAAATATATTTATGCTTAAATTTTATCGCCTATACATCTTTATCATTACATAGTATAAAACAAAGTCCACTAACGTGTCTGTCTGTCTGTTCGCGATAAACTCAAATAATATTGAACGGATTTTCACCAGTGGATAAAGTGATTCATGAGGAACGTTTTGGTATATAATTTGTCAAGTATTTTTTTATGATCAGGGCGGGACGTCTGCCGGTCCCGCTAGTTAATATTATAAATGTGAAAGTGAGTTTATGCTTTCTAACATCAACTACTCAACCGATCAACATAAAAGTTTACTTAAAAAACAGACAGGAGAGAATAAGGATATAGGGTACCTTTCAACCAGAATAATGTACTGTTGCCAAAGGTACACCTACATTGCACAAGCGAAACCGAGAACAAAAGCTAATATAAAACTAAAATCAGCGATGATTTTTTTTCCTCGAACTGACTACGCTATTGACCTGGCAAGGGTCGCCGTAAAAAGGGCCTGCGGGCGGCGGATGCGGGCACGTCCGTCGCTTTGGCAGAACTTCTGCACAAGCCCGTGCTACTCCTCTTCCGAAGGGTCTACGGGTCTAGTGGGACACCTGCTGGGGAGTAGACATAGTGCCAGTTCGGCTGCTCCTGCTCCTCGGCCTATAGGTGATTGAACGCACCATGGTGTTTTAGTCCGTGCAAGTCGGACATACCCCACCCTCAGCTGTCCGGCTAGGGTGGGAATCCGTAGGGATGTACCCATGTTAAAAAAAAAGGTCTTAACAGCTTCACCGGACGGGGATTTTAAAAGATATAGGACGTATGCACCTTCGTTATTATTTATTTATTGCCACATTGAAAAATTGAGTATCCAAGGTAGTTGCTGGAGACATTGACGTGAAGCGGACAACAAAAATGGGTGAGGTTCTGAAATTCGTTCATATTCAGCATACTTGCACTTCTAGTAGGAACGAACGTCTACGTACAATATTTTTTATCTATGACGTTTACTTGCTAAGTTATACTCTCCTAAAGCATAGTCATACTCGAAATTTTGTTAAGTAGATTTTCGAATTGAAGAAATTTATTATAAAATACCAAACAGTGACTCGTATAGAAAATTTATTGCTCTTTTTTACATGACATGAATTACATTAAGAATGCAGGAACTAAGTTTTTGAAAAAGGCAGTTACTAATTTTTGTAACCCGAGCAAACTCATATCAAGTGCTAATGCTGGTCAACAGTTTGTCCACCGCCCACAGCTGAGCTTAGCCACAAAGCCTTATATACCTATGTTATGAAAATCTGTACCTTTTACTTAGGCAAAAAAACAACAGTTTATACTTAAATGATATTTAATCCACTTATTTACATCACAAAATACATTCACCATTGCATCATACACTCGCGCATTAAGAATTATGTCAGTCATCGCACCACAACTTATTGAATAAATTGTCTATAAAATATCTCAAATTTTTGTCAGCCAGTCAATCTCTATGACAAAAACATTGCAACATGAGCTATTACGAGCTAACTTAATGTCAAACTAAATCTAATAAGGCGCGTATCTTCTAGAGGGCGATGGTCCGCGCATCCCCGGTCTGGAAATTAAACAAAAAAATATATAAATACTTAATTATTATACATTTTATCATCACCATCACAACAGTCTGTAAGAGACCCACTGTAGGGCCATAGGCCTCTTCCCGAAGGAAGGCATTGGCGTAATTACCGCGACAGTCCACGGCGTATGGCCGATTTCAGATTCTGAGAAATCCATTTCTGTTTTCCCACATACAATACAACTACAAAAACATTTCTCAGGTTCAGGTTTCCTCGCGATGTGTTCCTTCACCGTCGCCCGATAGCGTTACCAATTTAAATTAGTAAACGTATGCGAATTCCGTAAAATTTGTTTGTGTGGCATGTTTCTGGGCGTTGAACCTGCGGACATTGGATTGATTTTCTACCGGTAAAACCTCCGAGCCATCACGACTACTAACTAAAGACTAAAATTTAAAAATTATATAATCGGAAGAATCAAAGCGACCACAAACAAAGAAACATGAAAATATAATCATTTGTGTACAAATTGTATATAGATTGGCAACATTTGGATTCTTTATACTTAGTCTGGCCATAAATACTGTTACTATTAAAAATAAGCAAGATACTACATTTGAATTTGTTTGGAATCTGTCATTTTATATAATTATTTATTGGATTTTCTCATTTTGGCGCCAATACATAGTACAATATTTTGCGACATTAAAATGGAATGGGGTGATAAAGAGAACCGAATCGCTGTGATTGCATTACACAAAGTAGGTATGGAGCCAAATGCAATATTTAAAAATCTTCATACGCTTGGTATTAGTAACTTGTTTGTGTACCGGGCTATTAATAGGTACAATGAGGTCTCCTCTGCTTGTAACAGAAAAAGGGCTTGCCGTGCATGTGGTGTTCGTACGAAAAAGGTGGTCAAAGCAATAAGAAAAAAAAATTCGATGAAATTCTGCCCGAAAGCAAAAGATTTTATCTCGGGAGATGAATATAGCATCTAGAACCATGTCGCGTATTTTCAAAGATGACTTACAGCTTATAAGAGACATACTGGTAATTTCTTAACTGATAATTTTTAAAAAATTCGGTGGTACAATCGAAACAACTACTGAAGCGGTACGCATTTTGTTTACGAATGAGATTTTTTTTTACAATTGAACAACATTTTAACAAACAAAATGACCGTATTTATGCTCAAAGCTATAAGGAAGCTCTAAACACCATGATAATTTGGAGTCCCTAAAACAATCAGAAATTTCCCTTGGAAAGAGAGCATGCTTCTATTGATAACTGGCCTCAACGTTTAAAGGACTGTATTGCAGCCAATGGAGACCACTTCAAAAAAGGTTTTTATATTTGAAATTGTTTTATATTTATGTATGTATTTAAACTAACACACTGTAAAAGTAATAAATGTTATTTGCAATAGAAAATATTTCTTTTCTTTGTTTCAGTGTTTATGACAAGACTTGGTATATTGTACTTATAGCATAAGTGTTGGGGCCTGAACTATTCATAATTTGGAGAGTGTAAAATAGATTGTGTTATATTTGACTCCATATGTTTTTTTATAGTCCCAAGATATATTTCAATTGTTTGAAAGACATTTAATATACAATAAATTAATACATTTCAGCCAGTCTACGTAAAGATGAAATTCTCAAGTCATAAGTATAGGATGAGTTCCCAACAAGGAGGGCTACAATTAAAGCCAAGAATTAACACTGACAATATAAGGTAACCTCAATTGATATTATAGGTAATTATGTAATTGACAAGTGATATTTTAAATCTTCATATTGTAATTTATCTCAAATTATATTCAAAAATTAAACATAGTCAATCCCTTACCTTCTATCATCAAAGGTGTCACGGCTAAAGTCTTCATACATCCTGGAATCATAAGAGATTATTTTTGGATGTTATTATAATTTCTTATTTATATAAAATAAAGGATTTTTTTCAGTTGCTTTTGAATATATGTTAGTTATATCATATTTTAGTAGGCACATCAAAATCCCAGCTTGATTGAAGAATCTTTAGGTATCACTAAAGAAAACATTTCACAATTGTGAAAACTTGTTATCTTTTTTTTTGTCATTTCAATATTATTTTCTACAATGAAAGTAATAGAGATTGTGAAAATTTCAAATCATATATTTGGATTTCTAAAAGTTGCTCTTTTTTTTTACTGTCAATGTAGGAATACTTTATGTTTCCACTCAGCCTCTAAATACCAATATCATCAAAATTTGAAATTCTCTTATTAAAAGATACCAAAGAATATATATGAAGCTGGAGAAAAAAAAATATATATATATATATAATTATTACCAACTAATAGATTTTAATTAACAAATATTTCACATTTGATTTTTAAAGAATATTGAGCAGCACTTAAAATCACAATATTGTATTGACAAACATAACATTTTTATTATTGCCAACCCAGTAAATAATACCGGAGGGAGAAGATGAAATAACACATTATAATTATTTTGGATTAGATGCCCATAAAGAATTTTTAATAAAGCTAATTTTTTTACAGACTTCTTAAAACATGATTCAGAAGATTCATAAGAATATGTTCATTTTTGGTTTCACCAACAGTACATACTTCTAATGAAGACCATAAGTATGTAATGTTGTAAGTCTGATGTTAGATTCATTTTCTAAAATTAAATTCATGATATAAAAGACAACTTTACCTAAATATTAAGAAAATATGTGATATTTCTATCCAATCAAGAATAATGTTTTTTTTTTATATTATAAAACTGTAATATTGGGAGGTGTGGTTTTGCTCACTAAATAGCATAATTACTAACTACTATACTAAGAGCATGTATTTATTATTTACACAAATATGTGTAATGAAAACTAATGACTGTCAGAATCAAGATCTATGATATATCTTTACCCCCGAGACATTTGAGGTCCTGGCGGTGGACTCCTCCTGCTG
>MU158741.1:215353-262822 GCA_015888305.1 Antheraea pernyi | reverse complement strand
TGCTGAACATGGCATCGTACGAGGACCTCATCGATCCCATTCCACTACGCATTGGAGGCAAGCTCGGCATCGGAGGCATCGGCTCGCGTCGCAGCGGCGGAGACACGAAGTCCCCGCGAGCGCCGCGATTTGCACCCATGTCTAACCCGCGCGACCCTCCCACCGGGTACCGGCGCTCGAACAGATCCCGTGGCGAGTCGAACCGCGTACGATCGTAGTACCCATCGTATGGATCCTGTCATCATAAATAATTCAATCTCAATAATAGTTCTAACAGTGATATATATCAAACCATTACAAAGATTCGTCTATACGCATCGAGTACAAGCACGAGTTAGTATGTAGCATCACAGAGCACGGCGCCGGAGTCGGCCCGGGATAGGTACCGCGTGCGAAGAGATATGCAACGCGCTCGGCCTAAGTGATGCGGAAGGCTGAACCGACGGTTTATTAAGAGTAGAACGCGTTACCCCAAATCCTCCCATCATGCGATCGCGGAGGAACGGCGGCGGCGGCGGCGGAGGGTAGGGGTCGCGGCCGAAAGCTCGATCGCGGAAACCGTTGCGGTCTGGTCCCAACGCTTTGGGGCACTCTTTGGACCAGTGGCCGCCGCGACCGCACCGGTAGCACTGCTCGGGGTCGCCCATGCCCGGACGTTGCCGAACGCGGCTCGTCGACAGCTGCACCTTCATGGGCTGCCCGTCCACCATCATGCCGTTCAGTTCTTTGATCGCCTCGTTCACGTCACCCGTCGCGTCCAAGTGCACGAAGCCGTAGTTACGAACGATATCGCATTCGACCACCGCCCCGAACTTCTGGAACAGCTCGCGGACCTCCGGCGCGCGCGTCTTGTCCGTTAGGTTACCGACGAATATTTTAGTGGTCGGCGTCGAGGGCGCCTTCCTGCTCTTGGCCGCCTCTATTTTAATCGTTTGCCCATGAACTAGCTCACCGTTTAAGTTCTGAATCGCTTCCCGACCGATTTGTTCGTTTTCCATGTGAACGAAACCGTAATTTCTCACGATATCGCATTCTACGACCGTACCGTACTTTTCGAATAGCGGTCTAAGATCAGCGTCCGTTGTTTTATCGGATAGGTTCCCGACGAAGATTTTGAAAGTACCGGCGCCCGGCATTTTAGTTTCTGAAACGCATACATAATTTCACGAAATGAGTCAGCAGCGTCTATATAGCGTTACTTTGAATTTACTCGTAGAACGGTTGTTCGACTATAAATACTATTATTATTCATGTTATACTTACCGACTGCCAGATATTTACACAGAAATCAAAATATAACACAAATTAAATAACACAGAATTAACTTTTACAATTTCCACGCAACACGCACTACGAAATCTGCAACAAAATGGCGTACACGAGAAGAAAAATGATGTAAAAAGATGGCGACTTTTTGTTGCCAGCTGTAGTATGATTTCCGGCCAAAATTGCCAGTATACTAAGATAAATAGCAAGTAAGAACACGTTACATTCGCATATTGTATATTGATATTGTATAACGGAAAATGATTTATATTTCTCAGCTGCACGTATACCTTTAATTAATTATTCATTAATTGTAACTAAACTATATTTTATAAAGGTATAGAATCATATAGATAATATTGACAAAATATCATTTTTGCATGTTTTGAGTGATATGGTGTTTTGTAATAAAGTATACGAGTATACTTTAATATTGAATGTTATTTCAGAAGAAATAGAATTTATACTTCTTTGTCACTCAAAATATATACTCAATATTTATGGATTGTATAGGATGTTTTGTATCAAACGACAGAAGCATAAATTCGTTATTAAATAATCGAGCTTTTTTTTATATGATATAAATAAAAACTTTGTAAGGGTTTATATTGAATCCATAATCTAGGAACTTTGGCAATAATATTGTTTTTCAAATGATTGTGATTGAGTTTGGTTACTGGTAATTGAGAATTATCCATCATTTTAATACGGTTGTATGAAATTCCGCCCTTTAAGTCGTATTGAAATAATGTTGTATTGTATTATAATTGTTTTTAATCAATACTATTTTTGGGGGTGTGATCGATGTAATTTGTGTGATAAAATAAAATACTGACTTTGTAACCGAAACTTTTAATATTGGACTTGTCTGTCGAGGAAAACATATTCATATCCGTGTCTGACATCGAATAGGCTTAGGTAATATAGACAAGGAAATTTTTTAGAGTTCCGATCGAACCGTCGACTTGAGCGGTTGTCCGTTTGGCTGCGCGCGCTAAGTTCGATTTTAACACTCGTGATTTAGTGACGTCAGTTATTGTTTGTTTCGATCCGGCACACCTGCGCTTCACAGGTGCGCTGCACCTGCGTTCTTTTTCTTGGAACTGAGTGAGACCTTTCCTTGTATTTATTTATTGCTTTATCTATTTCTCGGTATATTTATTTATTTACTCTTTTGTTTATCTATTTATTTACGTATTTCTTTAATTCTTCAGTGATTTATTTTTAAATTTATTTTCTTTTTATTGTTTGTTTATTTAAGTAGTCTTATGTTATTTTTCCCCTGTCTCGCTCAGGTACTTATTTGCGTTGTTTTCCTATTTTGTTTAGTTTTAAACAGCTCCCTTTGATCCGGACTCGGGATAGTCCGTTAAATTCATTAAGGCGCGCCCCCCTGCCCCTCTGGCAGGGAGGTTTCACATGTCTTCCCCCGCCCCACTCCCCTCCTCAGGCCCCGGTATGGCCGCTGAACAAGAGATCAGTCTCTTAGAGACTGAGCTCATTAGCCTCCGCGGCTTCATAGCCGCTATCTGTCCTCGTCTCGTAGACGATTACGATGCGTACGCTGCAAAGCATCGCACCGAGCTCCCTTACTCCTCGAAGCCCACTCCCTCGATCTATGCCAAGATCGAGGCTTCCAACAACTCCCCAACCCCAGCCGATCGCGATAGCGATGACTCCGACTCCGACTCCGGCTCCGACATGGAGCAAGACCCTCCTGCTCAGCAGGATCCCCCTGCCGAGCAAGCCCCTCAGGCTGAGCAAGCCCCTGCTGCGGACGATGGCTTCACCACCGTCACGCACCGCAAACCGCGCAGCTATATTTATTTAAAAGAGCGTCCAAATTATATGGAGGTAAATTCTCCACAACTCCAACACGCAAACCAGGTAACACCTCTGGAGAGGAAAATTTATTTTGAGGCCACGACAACTCAGGTTGCGTCAACCATTGTGGATTCCACCAAAGTGAGTTATTTATAAGAGATGAAGCCATACAGCCACGTGAAGCGCAGTCTGCAGGATTCAACTCTCCGGGAACATGTCTCCAAATTAAGGGAGTTTCAGAGTTTTGAATTTGTGAAACTCGATTAGCAACAAACACTTCCAAATTGTGTATAGATGCCCGAAGCCAACAAAGAACAATTTCACTGTCAGACCATGCATAGACGCCAGATATTTCAATTACGGTACCCAAATTAGAACTAATATGATTAAGAAGGCGAACAAGAAGAGCCGCTCCTGACAATTCTAGTTTTGGAATGGTCAATCGAGACCTAATAGGAGCTACTTTACTCTTTGCCATCACCAAATGCACCTTTATCTGTCCAGACATACTGACAGTCCGCAAAAATACCGCGGCCGCATACCCTCGCTCAGACGCGTCGCAAAATCCATGAAGGGTTACTCGGCACTTTCCTGGCGGAAGAAAACATCGAGCCATAGCAATATGATTGATTTCTGGAAGTGAAGACACGATAGATGACCACTCTCGTAACAATTCTCTCTGCAAAGGTTCATCCCAGGTGACCCTCGCTATCCAGAGTTTCTGCAAGAAACATTTAGCCAAAAAGATAACAGGGGTTATCCATCCATTTGGATCAAAGGTTCGGGCAACAGTAGACAATACCAGACGCTTAGTCCAGGTCTTAGGGCAATCCAACTTAACTCGATAAGTAAAAACATCCTGAACAGGTTGGTACTGTATGCCAAGAACTGCAACCAAATTTGGAGTATCCTTCGTAAGTGCATTCCCTGTGAAGCCGGAGCGGGTGGGTATCTTGTGTAATATATATTGTATGCAGTGTTCGTCGACTACGCACAACACAGGAACACATAAATAACTATATCGAGTCGCTCACATAACCCGACTCAGTGAATCATGCTTGGGTGCGACGCGTTACACCTCATTCGGAAATGTTTACACGATGATTGTGCCACTTTTTTTTTCGCCAGTCGACTGGGACAACTGGGACTAGAATTTAGCAAGACACGGTATTTGTCTCGTGAATCCCTTTTTGCGTATTAAAGTTATGAATTAATTCGTAAAGAGTACAATAAAATTGTCAAGCCGTCGCGAACAGGCATTCTCCTGTGTTGACATGATCCGATTGTACGGACTGGAGAATATTTTGACTTTGCGAAATGGTAATTGAGAAATGTGCAATGATGATTGTGCGATTGCTATTCACGAACTTTTTATCTTAACTTAAACAAAAGCGTACTATGAGCGTAGACTCAATTTGTCTATTAAATCGTCAATCTACCGCTGGCAAGAACTAGTGGTCATAATTGTTCTATGGACAGCTTGCTTCTTTTTCATAATAAATGATTTTTAAGGTTGATTGTTTCCTTTGTGACTCTGGCGTTGACTAGGAAAAAATTATATCGAAATGGACGATTTGCTTTCTAATTTTTTTAATATTATCTAATTAGTTTTCACGATACGCTATGTTCGCTTATATGTTCTATTGTAATCGTAATCGTGTGCATCGCTATTATTTTTAAAAATATTATCGAACTCAGTTTTATCGAGCTTAGATAAAAAAAAAAATCGATTCTTAAAAAATTTTTTTTTTTTTTTTTTTTTTTTTCGAACTGACTATGCTATTGACCTGGCAAGGTCTTTACAGCTTCACCGGACTACTAAGGCCGAGAAAAAAAAAAAAAAAAAAAAAAGAAATTTTTTAGATAAACTTCGTACAAAAAGATTACATAAGTCTATGGTATCAATTTCAAATGTCAAAATTCGTCACTCTGTCGAGTCGACGTATGTTTCGTAGATATGCTGTGGTAGTAAGTTTGGACAAAAATAATGGTTTTATTGTAATTTAAAAAACATTATATCTTCTAAATTGCGGTGTTTTGTGTGAAATCAATCATTTTAATGAACTGGAAACATCGCAGCTGTAATCGGTATGTAAAATTTTAATGGCACCTGTACGTAAATTGTTGGTTGCGAAAATAGAATAAGTGGCGTTTTGAATTATTAAATTATTGGTGTTATTTATTATGTTATTATAGACGTTCATTAGTTGCGTTAGGTTTTGAATGCAGTATGTATTATTTTCCTGTTTAAAAATTATATGTAGACGTAGATTATGTTGCACTGAATTTTTCAACAGTTATCATTTCGTACCAGAGTTTTATTATGTATTACCGCAATCGTAGCCGGTGTATCCCAGTAGTCCGGTGAAGCTGTAAAGACCTTGCCAGGTCAATAGCATAGTCAGTTCGAAAAAAAAAAAAAAAAACGGTGTATCCCATATTATTTACTAAGACATTACATTGCCAATTAGTTTCCTTATCACATAACATGTATCACTTCTTACTTTATTCAAGTACAACAAACAAATTTATAATTTCTGTCTCTGTATATTGATTATTTAAATTATCTTATAGCATTCAATAAGGTATATCATAAATTGAGGTAAGTACCAAGTTGTTAAATAATGCTTGTGTAATAATTTGTTTAATTATTGACAGTTTTTGTTATTCAGGAATCTGTTTATGTCATTACTGGATCTATATTGTGATAATAAATAAACATGCTTGTACTTTTTAAACTTTTGTGGAAAAAATTGTTGTGGGTGTCTTGGAATAAGCATTAAAATGCATTTCAATCATTTTTATGTCTATTTGAACATGGAAGTACTGAGTTAACGATAAAACCTCATCAGGAAAATCATAAGGCATATCCTTGAGTAACAGTTTGTCTTAGTTTCATTAAAGTCGGTTCATTCTATCAAAAGTAGAGTTAACTAGTTAGTTTTGGCTAGGCAGGGCAGGAAACTCGAGCAGGGAAGGTGAGAGTTGATGCGCATCTCAAAGGGGGCCTCCTTACACCTACACCTGGGTTGCAAGTCCTGGAAACTGCTCTGAGTTTCTCCCTCGGCCACACGATGGACCCGGCACCCGCACGGTGAATCTATGGAATGCTAAGACGTTTGTCTCGTATAGAAAAAATAAGACACAGGTTGCTTTAGAAAAAACTGTACCATATTGCTGAGAATATATAGATCAAATTTACTTTTCCGTAAACAATGCTGTGAGCAAAAAGCTAGCCAGATTTAATGCTTTAATGAACATAATGCATTAGTTACTGTTTTTACCTGACTATGCAGTAGTTTCGAAACATACATGTATTTATGTCTTTGCTGCAATCTGTAGTCTAAATGGCTTTGTATTACTAATGTATTTAATCATATGAGATGGCTTTAGATTTCTCTTATTTGTGAGAGTAACATAATCTAGATAAATACGATGTTGATGAAGCTAATAAAGATTTGTGGTGTTTCTATTTTACTTTATTAATAATTGTACTTGTATTTGATAATATAGTGAGCTGTAAGATGTCCAGGATTTCAGAATATGTGTATACCCTGTATGCCCACCTTTCTTCCCCTGCCTCCCCTCTCCCCTACCTCCCTTTTCCCCAAACACAGGCCGGCAACGCACTTTTGACTCCCCTGGTGTTGTGATGGTGATCAGTTAACATCAGGTGACCCACCTGTATGTTTGTCTGCTACGACATAAAAAAAATACAATGATTTTAAATTATTTAAATATAGATATTATTTAAAGCAACATAAAATGGTTTCCTCATGACATTTAATATTGTCAATTAAGTATTTATAAGTTGGTAATAACCACCTTATACATTACTAATAAAATAATATTTAAAATGTTCGTGCAGAGCCGTTTTTGCCTGACATGTTCTTTAGGCCATTTGATATTTCGACAATAAATAGATGTATTATCACACTTTTTTTCAAAACTGTCCATGTTATTGGCCTGACAGGCCTTCACAGCTACACTGGACTGCATTATATAATATTATGATGCAACATCAATAGTTTTCAATTTGTGTACATGTGTCATAGAACATGTTAATAAAAGTAAATAAGTTTATGGCAACTCTCTGTTGGTTACAGATTTTTTAGAATTGGACTATTAAATTATCTGGTTATCATCTAGGAACAAACAAATTTTAGCATTTTATAACAATAGTTACATGTCATCTTTAAATATTTATATATATTATTGATCATTAAGGGTTAAGTAATCAGTCCTATGTAATCTATACTTGCTTGTGTGGAATGTATATATAGTTTTTATCTGCCCATAGCCACAGATAATTATTAACCCTTTGGCGGACTTTTCAAAACCCGCACTTCAATATGGCAGATTTTTTTTTAAACATCTGGCATATTTTACAAATTTTGTCATAATTATGTTTTTTTTAAACATATGCAATGTTTTTACAAGAAAGCTAAATACGTATTGAATACTTGTTTTAACAAGGTTTCGAATTAAATGCACCACAGTCGCTGAATGTTCGCCATCTTGCTCATTTCTTTGTTTCGCTTTGGTTACTTATTTATTTATTTATTTTAGGATCCTCAACAAGAAAATACATTAGTGAGTATATAAAAAGTAGGATTATTGTAACACATTATAAATGTAGTCATATTTACAGACAACTGTTACGTTAGGTTAGACTTGCGAAAAAGGGTAACGTGAACTTGCCTTGGGCGAGCGCGGTGCATTTAATTCGAAACCTTTTTAAATCAAGTATTTAACTTTTTTGTAATAACATCGATACTATTTATCATTGCATTATAAGGACTATATTAATTTGTATGCTTAACATTCCAATCCAGGGGTAAAGATATTCTACTTAAAAGGCAGTACACATACATCTCTCATGCCCGGTTTCCAAGTTACTTTTACTGTAGTTTATCTGTTTAATATTGTTATCTGTTCGACTACTTGTCAAACTGTGTTTCTGAACACACAATCATATGATAAATGTCAATAAAATTCAAGGGCCCATTTCACAGTTTATCTTATGGATAACTTTGTTGAGTCAATATCTATTGATAGTTTAACCGAGTACCACAGAAACCGGCCATTAGCAATGCACCAATAATAGGTCAACATTCTTTTTTTTTTAATTAGTGAACATTTTCTTATGATATTCTCACAATATCTTGACATCATTATTCTTGTTTACTTTCAATTTCTAACCTCGTTAAATACATTTTCACCATGCATAATGTATTAAGAAGAAATCTATACATTACCCATATTAGATCATATACAGAAATGTAGTTAAACTCTGATATTGAATTTGCGAACTCTAGCAACAATACTTGGTCATTTTTGTATACATAACCACAAAAAAATCTCCTATTAATGTTCGTCTAAAAATACGACAGTTGAAACCTTTCTTTCCATTGTTGTGTATTACTTGAATATGTTATTATCTTGAGCATTTTTTTCAACCGGATTTTACAATAGCCTTTGGCGAGGTTAAACAGAACCGTTGTATAATATTTGTACGTTATACATTGATTGTTAACCTACATGCAGGCGTGCTATTTGCCGCCTCGAGGGTAGCGTTGAATGGCGTGAGAGTGCGGAGCCTGGGATAGGCGTCTCCGTGGCTTTTACTCGGTGCCTTGACGCTTTGAGAGGTGGGAGGTAAAAGGGAGGTTCGTCGCTCGATACGTTCACGTGGGGGGTCGCCCGCCTTCGCCCCGCGGTAAGGGGGTTATGTAATTCAGTGTAGCACTGGAAGCGGCAGGAATGTTCACCGGTAAATTGGCTGGTGATATTCATAGATGGAGAGCAACTTGCTCTATATAGGATGAGTTTAGATATTTGTGTCTTTCTTGGTGGTAGTAGCGGTAATCGATTATTTAACAGTTTATTGTTATTTTATTAATCGGATTACAGGCTGATAGCAACGTTGTGATATGATTTTTTTTTGTAAATGTTTTCCTTGTTTCCATTGGTTTGCTAAATCGAATTTTTGTGACTAATACACAACAGACTCGTTTTTGCAAATGTTTGCCGTCATTAGATATTTATGTAATCATTTTTTTGAGCCGGATCTTGTGTAACTGTTCTTACTAAATCTTTTTTCCATGTCCTAGTATTTAGATGTAGGTGTAACAATTGTGCAACAACTGTGCACGCTGCTCCGTTCGAGTCAACTATAAATTTATTATACAACTTTTTTTATAGTAACGATTTTATATATTCTGGTTTATTTTATATCTTAATATTTATTGCAGAATCGTTATATACTATTTATTACCTAAACATTCCGACGTAATTCGGTGTTGTAAGGGATTTATGTATACAATTATTATACTTAATTATTGTTATAATTATTATACAATTAAAGTGGCGATATTTCTTGATTCGATTTAAGTTAATTACTCTGTTTTGTTATGTGATTTAAATATATGTATATATATTTTTTAATAAATGTTATCTTAATTTTAAATCTATTGCATTATGCTGATTAATATTTAATGTTTCACGTAAAATACTGCAATAGAGTTATTTAAGTACAGTAAGTAAGTACGGTTATTTTTTATTTAATGTCGATTTTTATTGAGTAACTTATTTTTTCTTGATTGTTTAAAAAAATACATTCTTTAGTTCTTACTAATGGTAATGGTAAATGATGAGTTTTTAGATCTTTAATTTGAGAAATTAATCCTTATATACATTTCCATCCACTAGTTCACCCTCTATAGGTGTTATTTTCGCGACAATAAGTAGCTTATGTAGTTGTCCTAGGTCCAATCTATCTTGGATACCTTGGAAACGTAACGCATATTACGCTTCTCTGCAGGGGCTAACCAGTAATGATACAGTTTAAAGAAAGTGATTTAATAACGATAAAAGGCTTATGTAGGTGTTAAGTATAAATTATAAAATTACTAGCTGACCCGACCACGCGTTGCCTTGGCTCAGTTATTGCATCTTGAATAAAATAAAATATGTGCACTATCAAATAAAATGGAGTTGAACAAGAAATTCAAAATTAAAACGTGGCGCCATCTATTAGATATCTATAACAGTCGGTCCTACAGTTCTCAATCAACAAACTAATTTAAAGCGTCATCGGTTCGAGAATGTTGAAACTTACAATTAATAACAATAATCAACATTGATAATCATTTAATTTGTAATTAAAAATATTGAGGCCGTTAATCGAAATTTAATTATCCTATCTCTCAAGTTTAATCAAATTATACATAAATGCCAACGTTTCATGATAATCGGTTGAGTAGTTTCCGAGTTCATCGTGGACAAACACTGTGACACTGGATTTTTATATATTTAAAATAATTTAAAACTAGAAACGACTTAGAATGAATCCTTGTGAACCATGTTGTTGGTAGAGGTTTATGGGATAAATTATAGAAGTCTTGTTGTGCGCGTAACAAGCCAAAACTGTGGGATATATTTGTATTAAACTGTTTTAGTATCATTTCTTAGATATGTGAGTACTATATTTATTTATTTATTTATTTTGGATTTTTATATATTTAAGATAATTTAAAACTAGAAGACAACTTAGAATGAATCCTTATGAACCATGTTGTTGGTAGAGGTTTATGGGGTAAATTATAGAAGTCTTGTTGTGCGCGTAACAAGCCAAAACTGTTGGATAGATTTGTATTAAAATGTTTTAGTATCATTTCTTAGATATCTGAGTACTATAGAATATATTGTTAAAATAATAAATAGCGCAGATGAAATTCGGGTATCAGCTAATCAAAAACCAAAATCATAAATACTTTATTCTATTTAGGCCCTAAGAAGGCGCTTCTGAACGTCACAACTCCCACCGGTTCGGGCAAACAACCCAGTCATCGAGAAGAACCGACAAGAAACTCTGTCTGGTTTATCTTTTTAACATATATTTAAAATACATTACACGTTACCATCGTTTTAGTGGTACATAAAGACGAGTCAATTCCAAATATCACCATCGTTCATATATTGATCCACTCTATAAAATAGCCTTTTGACACCAAAACCCGCTTGACAATGCGCTTAAACTTACAGTCCGCCAAATTAGCTAAAAATCTGTTACTGGTAGTTGAATGAAGTATGAAATTAATTAAGTGTTCACATTTATGAACTAGTTTTGATTTACCATTACGTTAAAGACCGGAAAAGCCGCGCATATTTTCATTTTTATTATCGCTTCTCTCGCTAATCGTAAAACAAATATCACTGGAATTAGTCGACAGAGAAAACGTTAACTTTGTTTTTATAACGTTTTTTTATGTCTCATCCGGTCTTTGATATATCTGTGTGCGTTTATCTAACGTATCGCTTATCATCTTGCATCATAATAACTGTTATTATCATGTCTATAATTTTTACGGCTGTCGAGTGTTGAAATCCGCAGTCGTTTTAACAAGCCGCGATCGACAAATGCGTTGAATACAATAAATTTGGTGCAAAAAATCTGTATTAAATTGCTGCGAGTAATATTGTAATACATTTTTACGACTTAAATAATTTCGTATTTTACTTATTTGAAATTTTAAGTTTCTTTCGGTTACGAATATTTGAGGATTTAGTTTGCAGAGTACCGTTTGGCCTCTAAGACGAGCTGTTTTTTGAAGGATTTTTGCCCAAAAACTTTTTATACGCATATATTTTTATTCCTCGGGGTAATCTTCGTAACCGCTAATCCGAAGCCACAAATTCATTCGTTACTTGGTAGCTATGTTGTTCCCGTGTGTCATAAACTATGTTTTATTCTCGATAATTAACGGCCACAGGACAATAATTATCAAATCATAAACAAAAAGAGAAAGTTAGTTTCAAGGACACCTCTTTAATTAGATAAAGAATTTTTTATAATTTTTAGTCAAGTGTCACGGACGAATGCTAATCTGGAATTAGATGAATAAATTAAGGAAATTGTTATGAACAGTCAAAATTACTGAGTCGACATTATGAGATGGGATGGTAAGAATTTTTATATACCTATATAGCACTACTACAAAGTCTATGACATTTTTAGTAGTAGTAAATAGTATAAATTAAAAATGTTATATTTGAGTGTTTATAATATGTATTTTACATTTTTCTCGTTTGATTTTATAGGTTTTCTATGTTTCCCTTATTCGAACTGTATTAATTTAGTTAGATTCAAAATTGTACGTGTAAACGTTAGTGAGATATACAACTACAAATATATGACTTACTAATATATACAGGTACGTATAGCTTAGCTAGTTTAGCTTAGACTGATTCGCGATTTTCCATCCAAGACAACAAACAGGCAGGAGCCGAAGTTTGGGTCCTTTGACGGGTGCTTTGAGCTTGTTACCAATCGACTGAGTACCTTAAGAATTGGAGTTACTTCAAGTAATAATATGAATGATTGCTTGAAAACTTTTGAAATTTTGGAGTTTCAATAGGATGGAAAGGGACTCGTCGAAGCTCTCATTATAGAAGCACTTAGGAGACATATTAATTACGAGAAATGAATGACAACGATGTCGATTGCAAGATCAAAGCAAACTGAATGCGTTTGGAGGGCTTGGATAAGTAAAAACTGCGAATTATTGTTATTATTCTTGCAAATAATTTCAAATATATAATAATCTATAATATTATTAATATATAATGTGTTATTATATAAGATATAATTTTGGAATATATAATAAGTAACATATAATTAGTATGGAAAGAAATATGAACTATATTTAAACCCAGACGCTTAGGATGAACGTCACGAATTTCATACATGAGAACATATAATAGAAATTTTTATTTTAAATTTAAATTTTAAAAATTTTATTTTTAATAATTTGCAGTAAAACTTCTTATAGATTTGGTAAAGTAATATGGATGCTTCTTAAATGAAATTAAATTTTATAATAATTAACACGGTTTTTAACGAAAAGAGAGATAACTTTAAAGTTCTAATTATTGTGAACAACTGCTGAACTTCTTTTCATTTTAATTAGTTCCTTATTTATTTTGTCTATTTAAATATATGTTTAATATACTAGTAAGCTTCGGTTAATTGTTTGAACGCCTACATGTAAAGAAATATACTGAAAACTTGTTGTGTTGGTGTTTTGTATGTATGGGAAATCTATTTGGCATCCAGACAATAGACGAAGTTATGTATTTAGTATGATATATCGAACGCCTAACCTTTCTTTGTACTTGAGCATTATCTGTTTACAAAGTGACTTTGAGAGTACAATTCGTGTCTGGGACAGCGAACAAAGATATTATTGACATTTTTAAATTATAATTCATTCCAAAGGTGTATTTTATCCAACACTTAGATTGAAATTCTGTCAACATATAAGTGTGCTCTGGTAATTGTCACTTTTGTCTAAATGTTGCATAATTTATAAAATTTCTAAACTAGTATATTTGCTGTTATTCACTTGCAGTCGGGATAAATAAAAAGGTATGGTTCTATCGGTGTAAATGGAAGGTTCTGGAGCTGTTTACGATTGTCATTTCTAAGAAATTCCATTTTCAACAGCAAATACTTCTTTTTCATTAATAGAATGTATTTAAAATTTCGTACATTTTAAGAATTCCTTATTTATCCGTTACTTGTATTTTTTTTCATGAGTGAAAGCACTTGTTACAATCATGGTTTCTATTAGATTCGAGTTTATTGTTGTTGTAACCTTGTTCTTGGTCGATCCTTTGTTGTCAAGTTAATGGACCTTTTTAGAGAGGTTGTTAGCTCTTGTTGAACGAACGATCGTATGAAAGTGATCGTGTTTTTTTGTGACTTTGAAAATTGGTGCTAATTTTGTAGATGTTTTATTATTGCGTTTAGCTTAATAAAAAAATGGATGTAAAACAAACGATATGTATGCGGTATCTCATATACAGGGATATTGTTAGCTTATTTGTCTTTTATTACTATGATTTATTTTTCTATAGTTTTGTGGACTACAATATTAACCTACTTTTCTTATCTTTATATATAGATTTCTTCTGTGCGTGTGTATGTCACTGAACTCCTCCTAAACGGCTGGACCGATTTTAATAAAACTTTGTGTGCGTGTTCCAGTGGATCCGAGAATGGTTTAGATTCACAATTGGACCCGGTAGGTGGCGTTACGGTTGACTTTTAGGATTTTTTTTATTATCAAGGCAGGACAACGTCCGCCAGGTCCGCTAGTATACTTATAGAAATTGCATCATTCTAATATACATACCACTACACCCTATTATATCATTAAACCATGATGAAAATAGAAAACAAACATAATTGATTAGAACTTCGATTTTTACCTCGAATGACTTTTGAACCAGTCAAGCTAGCAAAAAATCACAAGAGACCTTTTTTGTAGACTGTTAAATTTGCTACAAGAATATTTATGTGTCGATATAATCCGTCGTAGTTCATGACTTAAAAAAATCCAATATAATAACATAACTTTTCCCATGTTCTTTCTATTTCAAACTGGCTGTCGTCAGGCATGGGTTGATTTGATAATGAAGAGCTGCAATTTGGCACGATTTTATATTTGAAACCTATTTAGGATAGTCCTGAAGAAAAATTCGAACTCACCCTACGTTAGGACCATCTTAACGTATAGATATTCTAGTAATTAAGTAAGCTTTTTACCTAATTCAGTTTTTAGGTGAAATATTTTACGCTCCCTTCCCTACTCATTTATTTAATTTGTACTTCGTTAGACGAATGTCAAGAATGTTGTGAGATTTACAGTACCACTTTGTAACTGAGAATAATCATACAATTGTACCGTTTCATTTCAAAATTAGCTAAATTCAATTTTAATCGTTCATATAAAATGTTCAATGATTTTAGGATATTCAGTTTTTACTAGTGGGCGCCCAATGGTCGACATTCGACCATAGTTCATTGATTTTTTTAAGTTTGAATTTTATTAGGGTTAATATCATTGTTGAATGTAGAATGAAAAAGGGTAATTGGAACGTAAGAGTAAAATAATACATACAGTCGAGCATAGCAACCTCCTTCACAACCTTTTTTGAAGTCCTTTATTGACAGATGTCAAAATGTCTTTTTTATTTACATGTGTGTATATGTTGTGTAAAATTGAAGCATGTAGCAAATGGCAAATTCAGAGTAGGTAAAAGTTAGCGAATCAACGTCAGTGCTGCCTCTGTATATGTAAGTAGCTTTTGACCATGGCTTTGTTTGCGTAAATGTAGATTGGAGCGATATACTTTTTCGGGGTGAATAGTGGTGGTATCCTTTTATGTATACCTGACAAACGTGTACCTTAACATTGTGTGTTAACAAACAAACAGATAAACTCACTTTTCTCTTTATAATATTAATTAAGATACAAGAATCTATCGATGAATAAATACATGTATAGTAAAGAGTTTAGATTTAATTTTGCATTATGAATGGTTTTGCATTTTTAAATTAGATATTACCTATAGACTATCTGTGCCCGCGACTCCGTCCGCGTGGAACGTAATGTATAATAACAATGACTAATAAATTCGTCGGAATGTAGTAAGTCCATTTACTTTATTTAATCTTATACTTAAGTCGCGTCCTCATTAAAATTACAATAACTTTTGATACAGTGAAATGATATTAATGAAACCAAGACTAAAAATGTTACTCGAGGATATGGCTTTATGATTTTCTTGATGAGTATTTAACGACAACGCAGTACTATAGCAGTGATGCGTGTTCAAACAAACAGACAGACAGATATTTAAAAAAAAAATTAAAATGTATTACTACTTATTTCAAGATACCTGCAACATTTTTTTTTTCACACAAATGTAAAAAGTATAGACACATTAGATTTAAATTCTTGTTATACGTATAGAAGATACAGATTATTGAAGTATAGTTATAACATGTTCGAAGAACGCGTTAAACGACGTGGGTTCGAATGAGCCTGCAACATCAGTAATAGAAAACACCATGATTTTTTTTTTTTTCGAAGTGACTACGCTATTGAACAAGCAAGGTCTTAACAGCTTCACCGGACTACTAAGGCGAGCGCTTAAGGCACTCAACCGATTTTATTATGACAACTAGCTCAAGGGTGCGCGGCACACCTCGGCTTTGGACAAAAAAACACCATGATGAAACCATCTTTAACTATCACTATGAAATTGTTAATCTGTTTTCAAGTAGTTATAAGTGATATTTTGGAAATTAGGCTTCGTTTATCACATGTACCGTCCACACTGTTTCTAACCATAAAATGAGATTGTGGTTAAACCTTAAAATAATTATATGGAATAACTCAAATCTGTGGAGGTTAGAGGTTAAGAGAGTTATATCATATGGAGGCCTTGTTGAAAAAGTGTTCAGCACTAAGTAACAGTTACAAAACTCTCCAAAATGGCGCTAGCATAGGCAAGGGTTATGATTGGTTCCAAATAATCTTGTAAATATAACCTAAATAAACTGCAGCGAGATAAGGTCGAGAGTGATATAATTTTTGTGAACATTAAATAATACGGTTAGTCATTTTGAACTGTTTGCTATATTGCTATATTCCTATTGCCTTAAATATTTGAAAAAAACACACCGACTTTAATATATTCTAAAAAAAAACTAACAGTATAGTATAGTATAGATAGAATAATAATCTAGAAGAATATCTCGTTATAAATTTATGTAAAATACTTAATGTCTTAATTAATTGGAGCCGTATATTGTCATGCTGTGCTGACCGTACGACGGTTTGGTGTTATCCCGCCCTGATAATAAAAAAAATCTTGACAACTTATATACCTAAACTTTCTTCATAAATCACTTTATCTAATGGTGAAATGGTTTTTGAGTTTATCACGAACTAACAGACAGACGTAGCAGAGGATTTCGTTTTATAGTATGTAGTGATTTATATAAAATTCAATAAGAATAAAATAGCTTGTAGCGCTCGGAGATAATTTAGCTTCCTAATCTTTATATATAAATTTCTTCTGTACGTGTGTATATACTGAACTCCTCTTAAAGGGACCTGGACAGATTTTGATGAAATTTATTGTGCGTGTCCAAGTGGATTCGAGAATGGTTTAAATTTACAATTTTTCCGGATAGGTGGCGCTGCGGTTGAATCTTAGGATTTTTTTAGTACCAAGGCAGATCGTCTGCCGGGCCCGCTGGTAATAAAAAAATCTTAGGACCGCATCATAATTCCGGAGATAACTATCTACAAACATACTTACAAACTTAACCTCTAGTGGAGTAGGAATTGTATACGTTTTAAAAAAGGTGATAATTATGAAAGCATTCAATAATTTATTCGGTGCCGAATAGGCCTTGACGATATTTAAAATATGCGATTAAATTTTATAGGAAATGAGGGAGAAAGCTGACGTTGATCACTGTGTTCAGCGGTTGTCAAACTTTTTCAATCGCTCCCTTTATTAATTTTAACTTAATGCAATACAGTTGATCATCTAACTTGTATATAAACTGTATGTAGTATTATTAGGCACTCAATCAGACTATTATTATGTAATTTGTAGTTACTTTACCAAACTAGCAGGCCTGTCAAACGTTGTCCTGTATTAATAATAAAAAAAAATCAACCGCAGAGCCATCTACCGTGTCTTCTGTGAATCTGAATCATTCTTTAATCCACCTGAACACATAAAAAATGTCATCAAAATCTGTCCAGCCGTTTAGAAGTTCAGTGACATACACATGGGCAGAAGAAATATATATATAACTAGCGGGTCCGGCGGACGTTGTCCCGTCCTCATAAATAAAAAAGCCTCCATAATTATATACCTAAACCTTCCTCATGAGTCACTTTATCTACTGGTGAAAACCGCACGAAAATCCGCACCATTTGTTAAGCTTTTTTACTTTGCCAATTTGACGCAAATGGACCAATATTGTTTTGACGCTAACGTCGAAAGCTGCTGCTAATTCAGCCGCAGATTGTGTATCATCAGCTTCCACAATCGCCTTTAATTCGTCATTGTCGACCAAAGCCTTCGGAGGACCGCGAGGTTCATTTTCGAGGTCGAAATTCCCAGAACGAAAGCTAGCAAACCAATAACAGGTGGTGCGTTGGTTTGTAGTGTTAGCTCAAATGAAGTGGATGGGAAATAATATTACGGAGCATGAATTTTTAGATGCCACAAAAACTCCCTGGAAAGTTCTAACAAGGCGGCCACCACCTTGTTAGTTCACTGAAATTATCGCAAAAAAACTTGTAATATTAGGTTGCTAAAAAAAAAGAACATAGGTATTCAGTTTCAATAAAGTTTTTATATTGTACTGTATTAAGTAATAGCTCCGTGTGTACAAATGATTGAACAAACTTATACTTACTATTTCCGGAGCAAGGGAAAATTTTTAGCTAGCGTAGCGAAAATAAATCTCCTTTGCTCATCTTATGTTATAAGCCTCAAGAGAGCTAATATAAACGGTTTCTTCCGTTCCCGCAAGGGATAAAATACATTTTGAGCATCGCTGGCGGACCGAGATGAACGCATATAATTTGATAGAACGCTGAGAGCTCGAAATTATTTCCTACTGGCTTTTTATTACGTTTGCTGACTAGTTCGATTTTTTTGTTCTACAATATGATAACATTATTATGAGTAGAGATGAGAAAATCTTTGTAGCTCGATAAGTCACATTTTGTCATATATAGAATTTTGGGATAAAGTTCAAAAAATAATACGCAGATGAGTTCTTTTTAAAAATGTAATATAGTTTAGACTTTAAACAAAAATTGCTTGATAGGTCATTTGTTATTAACAAGTTCCGCGCCTAGCAATTTTTTTCTAACATATTTATATTTCAGATTTTTTGACAAAAATTGTTGTCCTCTTTTTTTCTTTCTTTTGTTTTATATCATAGAAAGCAAACGAACAGGTGGGTCACCTGATGTTAAGTGATCCGTTCATAGACACTTGTCTTCTATATAGTTCTATCGTTTTCAATAGTTATTAAATCAGATTTCACCGGTGGTACACGGGGCCGAAAGATCAAGTTTAACGTGTAACACCGGTGGTACACGTAGCACTGAATGTGTTTAGTGGCAGTATTGGACAGTTCCTGTCTGGATGCGACAACTTGTCGTTTTCCAGGATTAAACGGTATTTACAGACTTCTTCAATTTTTGTCCGCTCTAAATATCATCGTAAGTTCAGGTTTGCGAATAATATATAATCAACAGTTAAATTAAAATAGATCCTCTTTGAAGACTAATATAGGAAATAATCATTTAACTAATTATCCAATTGAACCATTGATCATAATGGTAATGAATACTGAAACTCAACAAATATCTATTTCAAGAATTACAATTTCCTCCGACACACGCACACACAAAAGTGCTTAAGTGACTATTTCAAATAGATTCCATCAACGTTTCATGTTTGGGGATTAACCGCTGTGTATCATAATCTCAGCGTATAATCCCGAAGTGAGCCTTGAGAAGGCAGTAACCCTGAAATTAATTACTCCAACGGCAATATGAGCTGAATCGTAAATAACTCAGCCGATGGCACGGATTTATGAGGATATGAATTTCGTATATGGAAAATGGAACCAAATTCAAGTTTATAATTGGTAAATCCTTCATAGAATCAATAAACGGTAAAATATTTTTTTGTGTGATATTGAAAATATCGCTGGAATTCACGTGACTGCAGCGGAAAACAATAATACGTAAAAGAGACAGTGCGCGTGACAGAGACAGCGTATACGTACAATACTATGCGGCATATGTAAACATTAGAAATACATTTGCATGAGTATGTAGATAATACAAATTTAGATAAGTGTTTATTTATTTATTTACAATTATGTTTAATGCAACAGTCAATAGTCTGGTGCATTATATGTGTCGTTACAAAATAAGCTAAATCAAATTTTGGCCATTGTTAATATTTTACGTTATTTTTCAAGAGCTTCAAATTTTATAAAATACTAGCCGACCCGTGCCCACTTCGTTGGGCGGTAATACGTAAGCGTGGAATGGTTATTTTGCGCTAAAACGCAGCGGAAGCTCTGAAAAAATATACCCCGATTTTATAACATTATTCATTGCTGCTCCGCTCCTATGGGTCTCAGCGTGATGATATATAGCCTATAACCTTCCCAGATAAATGAGCTATATAACACTGAAAGAATTTTCCAAATCGGATCAGTAGTTCCTGAGATTACCCCTTACAACGTCACAAATCACAAACTCAAACTCTACCTCTTTATAATATTAGTATAGATGAAGATCATAAAAATCCTAAAAACCTTATGAACGGCAAAATTTAACTTTGTTCTCGGTGTATACTAACTGGAAATTTTAAAGAATTAAACATGTTATATGAACGATTATAATTGGATTTAGCTCATTTTGAAATGTATCGACTCATATAATAACAACTAGCTTCTGCCAGCGACTTCGTCTGCGTGAAACAGTGACTTTCGGCTAATGTTAACTTTAACTCGCGACTTTGTTTACATAGAAGGTGAAAATATTTGAAAATAATACGTATGTACGCTAACCCCGATTTTGAAACATTGTTCATTGGTGCTCCTATTGGTGTTAGCGTGATGACAAGCTGTCTAACACTGAACGAATCTTTTAAATCGCACCAGTAGTTCCTGAGATTAGACTGTTCAGGCAAACAAACTCTTCAACTTTATAATATTAGTATAGATAATAAAGAGCATACTAGACTGAAAATCTACATTGCTTTATCACATCGATAAAACTTACACTATTAATAATATAATTTTTTTTAATAATGTAACATTAAATGTTGATAAACGTTTGAAAAAGAAAAAATAATAACAAGAATGAATAAAAAAGTTAAAATGAATTAATTTATAAAAACTAAAATTAACCTATGGACAAGAAAACAAGATGGCAAATAAAATCAAGGATGTTAAAATCCAAATGTTTGAATGTTGTTTGTAATGTGAAAATGTGTGTAAATGTCCATTTTGATTTAAAAGGGTATGCAAGCGTGATATCAACAATTTCGGTTACACTATCAGGTCCTACAGTTTCCATCAACAAACTATTTTTTTTTATATTATAGGAGAACAGACGGGTCACCCGATGGTAAGTGATCACCGCCGTCCATAGACACTAGCAACACCAGGGGAGTCACAAGTGCGTTGCCGGCCTTTTGTAAGAAGTATACGCTCGTTTCTTAAAAGTTTGCATTTCATAATTGTAACTAACTTAAAGCGCCATCTGTTCAAGACTGATGAAACTTACAATTAATAACAATAATCAACATTAACAATGATTTCATTTGTGATTAAAAATATTCAGGTCTTTAATCGAAATATAAATTATCATATCTCTCAAGTTGGACCAAATTATACATAAAAGCCAACGTTTCATGAAGATCGGTTGAGTAGTTTCAGAGTTCATCGTGGACAAACATCATGACACTGGATTTTAATATATCTAAATAAAAGATAAAATGTAGTAGAGTTATTAGGTATTAAAGCCTGTTTGAAGAAGCTATTAGCTATTGATAATAATCATAGCCATTGTAATAGAAGTTATAGGGACGTGGGTCGGCGACCTTGCCACGATAGCGTGGCTGTATTCACTGTTCGTGACAACATTTGTCTCAGCTTTCATATTCGTGTGGCAGATATTTAATTTGGCATTACATTGTAATATATTTAATTTGGCATTACATTGTAATATATTTTTTAATAATAACTCTTTCGTGCGCTAGTCGTGCCTAGAAAACTCTTCGGGGAAATGGATGGATCTGTTTGTATGATACGAGATCAGATTCTTAGGCTAGCTAGCATACGGTTATTAATCAAGCCCACAAAGATCGGAATCTTGAGACTAGTCATTAATATGTTACTATACTTCTAGGCCGGGTCTAGAGGTCTAATGTAACAGTATACTATTGCCAACTTTAACTCTTGAGACTTGAATACGCCAACGGAAGATTTATTTGATATATGACTAAATTTGGTCTTAGTATACCCTCAGTCGAATCTGGCACAGATTCTTACTCATATAAACAATATAACGTTTTGAAATTATAGTTACATTGAGATCCTTTAGGAGTACCGTCAGTAGACTTGTAAAAAACCATATTGGGTCATGTTTAAAACTGTCAAATCTAGTATGTTATAGAGCCTTCGGTGTGGAAGAAACTAGCAGCTAAACATCCAGAATGGAGAGTTCATGTGGCAGCTAGAGTTCAGACTTACTAAGAAAATTGACGTGGTGCACTCGATATTAGACACAATGAACTGAAAGCCCGACCACTAGCGGCACGCAATTATACCGACGAGAATGATGTTCTTACTTGTGCACAATGTGCGCGCACTTTTCGGAAAAAATAGTCTTAAAATCCAGAATGGAGAGTTCATGTGGCAGCTAGAGTTCAGACTTACTATGAAAATTGACGTGGTGCACTCGATATTAGACACAATGAACTGAAAGCCCGACTACTAGCGGCACGCAATTATACCGACGAGAAACTTTTCGGAAAAAATAGGCTATCTTAGTAATAAAGTACACGAGCGTTGAGGTTCAAATCGTGTCCCAAAACGGACAGAAGCATACACATATATATATAATATATTTCCAAGACAGCTCTTAATGAGCCGAGCGCTCTTGCTAGTAGTGTACAACACTAAAAAATGCAGCGAACATACACTGCAGAGAACTAAATAGCAGTCTCTATATTATATTCTGGGGTTTCGGAACTCATATTTCAGGTATAATATACATGACTAAATATAATGAATGTGTATTTAAATTGAAGAAAATTAAAATAACCACAGTCGATTGTACATGTGGCCTAAGTTTCGTGGGAAATGGGTGTCGTTTCACTAATGAACTAAGTTTCATAATTTCCTCGGAGGCACAGATACTATCTTCTAATTCAGAGTCTTGTAATGTTTATTTGCGGCAAGACTTTTGTTCTCGTTGTTACAAACATAAACAAAATGTAAAACCATTTACTAAGAAACTATATAATTAGATATTTTATATCCGGTAGTAATGGTAGTTACGTATTGTAGCTGCATGAAAACGTTCGAAGGAAAAAGGTTTTGATTTTTTTTAGGCAAATTACAGTCATCAAGGAAATGAGCAATCTACAAAAACTCATTGCATACTTTCGAAACTTTTTACTATGGGGAATACGAAACTTAATCAGACCTAGGAATTGTGTACGACTACATATGTTGGAGAAAACGGTTCGTGTGTATTTCGTAGGACATAATGATGGTTTTGATGTCCGCAACAAAAAAGAAGCACTTGGTTTTATAAAGAGTATAGTGTGAGCAAAAAGCAGACAGAACAACAATATTAGGATTAATTTGTTTAGTTCATTATATATTACATAGTCAAATGTAGGCTTAAGTAAGATCCTACAGTGAGATCACTACAAGATCCTTGGCCTACTGGGCATCGAAAATGACCTAGTTTTTAAAACAATCTTATTCTAACATGACATACAAGGACAAAGATTTCTTATAGATATAATTTTAATGCGTTAGAATAGTTAATTTTCTGGGTAATAAATACCCAGTATTAATTAACTTAATGTAACTTAATAATTTAATATTTGTTTTGGGATTCGTTCATATACTCTATAATAACTTTACACAACAATTTTTCTATTACAAAATGTAAGCGCAGATAGGTGATGTCTGAAATTGACAGATGCCTCTGTGCAACCATTAAAAACGATTTTAGCATTAATGTATTTTAAATATATGTATGTTCAAAAAGATAAACCCGAACGAGTTTCTCGTCGGTTCTTCTCGATGACTGGGTTGTTTTCTAAACCGGTGATAGTTTGACGTTCATGAGCTTCTTCTTAGGGTCTAAATTTAATAAATTATTTTTGATTTTAGGATGTCAGTATAAATTGAAGTTAAAACTGAGTGTACGCATTATTGCAACTCGTAGGATTCAGTGTAAATGTTGTTCTAATATATTAGGCGTCTACCTCACTAATATTCATAGACAGAGTGCAGAGTGTTATTTGCAGACTAAGCACGTGCAATGTTGGACGAATTGAGCACATATCTTATTAGCATTTCCGAACTGAGCACAAGAGTTGTTAGTGTTCTTAAACTCAATGTGCACATTCCGCCTCAAAGACTCAGCCCAACAGCACTATCAGTGTAATGTATTGCACTGTGATTCTTAGACGTATAAGACTTTGAAAGATTGTCAAACCAAAATCCCCTACAAACATTTAGGAAAAACGTAAAATTAAGAATAATATTTATGAAAGATAATGACAAATAATTAATGCAACGTGTAATAATAATAATGTTACGAATAGTATAGGGCAATATCCTGAGAACTTCCAAAGTTTTAACCTAAATACGGTTTATTATAGAAGTAGTGTACATAATGATCTCAAAGGGGATTCAATTCGCGTGGAAGGCTGACAACTTTCCTAGAGGAAGTGCTCTTATAGTGGAAATTAAAAATATAAACTAACAGAGAACCGACAGAGCGCCAAGAACTCTTTCATGCGCTAAAGATAAATATTCAGAATTTCTAGATAGAGCAGGATAAAGGAAAATTGCTCTACTTCCCATCGGAATTAATTGGTTACTTCTTTTAGATGAAATTATAATAGATGTGGAACTAGGAGTATATTTCTTTTAGTTCTATCTAAACTCTACAAACTCGTTCGTCATAACGAGAAACTTTCTATAACGTTGAAATTAGTTCAGTCTAGATGGTTTACCACAAACCCATCTATTTGTTCTCTTACCTCCGTATAAAGAAACCTCTTTATAACGAAAAATGCTCTGTCGTTTGAAATTCGATATAAAGAGTATTATACACTGTAATTGATAAAGTAATATAGAAGTTGAAATAGCTATAAACTTTAACGGCAAAATACTACATACATGCGAAAGTGTGTTTGTTAGTTACACTTTCACGCCTTAGCTGCTAAACCGAGCATCATGATTTTTGGCATCATGCAGGGGATCATGCGTTGCTAGGGATAGAGAAAAGGGTATAGGTATCTAGAAAAGAAAGTCGAGGCAGTCATTAGGACAATCAACAGAAGCGAAAACTCAAAACAATGGAATTTAAACTGTGTTCTCTTTTTTATTTTATTTTTTATATTAGTTTTAAATTAATTGTAGTGTGAATTATTTAAATGTAATAATTTGAAATTATTATCATTAGTCTTTTTTTCACATCTATTGGCACTCCGAATAATAATTATATACTTTTTTACACAGTTTATAAACTCACCAAACATATGATGGGCTGCACAATCTCAATACAAAATATAAATATTAGATGTACACAGGCTCTTATACTACGCGTCGCTTGTCTAACGCAATCCGCTCAAGCGCAAAACGGTCGGTCACGCTTACCAGCATCTCATGACGGGAAACTATAAATAAATGTCCTGCCAAAAAAATACCGCCCGACGCTCCAAAATAAGTTTTCAGTTAAAAAAACCTGTTTACAAGGGATAGCTCAAATTTACATTAAATTGAGCGAAACCTACAGCAAAAGTTAGTATATAAAGATTTATGAACGACAATTTGACAAATAGTATACATTCAGTGATTGCATCACGAATAAGCTTTTTAAGTTTGTCGACCTGTGCGGAGTCGATAAAACTCTTCCAGCCAGCACATTTAGAAGTCGTGGTTACGTTTGAATGGACCGTTCTTATTTTCCGGGGAGTTGGTTCGCGATCTTTGTTATCTTTTAAACTTGTAGAAGTTATTCCTCCATATAACGGAGCAGACGGTGTCCATTCCAGTACATTGTTTTGAATTACATTTTGTGTGTTCTGAAAGTTTTATCTTGTTTTATCCTAAGTCGGCATATTTACAGCACTTTATTTGATGTATTAACTTATTCAAAACCATTGTAAATATATGGTTAAAAAAACAGTGCGTGTATCAGTATGTACACACGGAGAAAGTGTAACTTCTTTGGCTTATACGTATAAGATCTATACATTTAATAAGATTGTAAATCTAACGTGTATGTATCTTTTAGATTTTTATAAAAAAAAATTGTTGCCGGTATCTTGGACTAAGTCATAAAAATACATTTCAATCAGTTTTAGAAATGTCTATTTGTCTGTTTGTATGAACTCAACTCAACTCAACTATGCCTCATTGCTAAAATCATAAAGCATATTCTCAAGTAACATTTTGTCTAGGTTTCATTAAAATCGGTTCACTCTATCAAAAGTTATTGCAATTTTAATAACTTAAGGACGAGTCAAAAGTAGATAAGTAAATGGACTTAATATATTCCGATGATTTTATTAGTCGATGTTTTTTTTTTAATTTAGGTTCCACGCGGACAGAATCGCTGGCACAGCTAGTATTATAAAAAAGTGTGTGTGATCTTTTATGTACACGCGTTAGAAGTTATACTTCTTTGGCGTAACAAGATAAAAATCTTTTCTAAAGTTTTATCTTTCGCCTTATTCTTATTCTACGTATTCTACGTTTGTAGAAAAAACGACACTAACAATAGAAAAAAGGTATTTAATACATTGAAAGTTTTAATACAAAGAAATACAAACAACATATACAAAATGTTGACTATAGGTAACTTCAGGGTGTCGGTTTTTCGTGACGGTGTGCGCGCGCATCGTAAAAATTTACTCATCATTTTTCCCTAACGCGCCAAAAGAAGTATAACTTCAATAAAGTTTTATTGTCAATTAATCTTGTATATAAGTAACATTTTTATTATTATCATAATTATTTTAAAGTCACGTAAAAAATATTGGTCAATTTAAGTTCTGCTTATGGGTGTTTCAGTACATACTTTTCTTATCAAAGGCTTGTGGTAATTAAAATAAGAAATACAAGTTTTCATCTCAATATCAATTCTATTTAGTAAGTAATAAATTTACAATACTAATTAATAAGAATACTACTAGACCCAGACAGACACTTATACATACACAAATATATACCTACCTAACGTATAACACGTAACGAAATTTTTCCCCTACCGTGCCATAAGAAGTTTTACTACAATAAAGTTTTCATGTTATGGCGTAAGTAGGATTAAACTGTCGTTCTTACGTAATGGATACTCAATTAAGGACCTTTTCAAGTGTGTTATTTTTTAAGGAATTTACGCTCAATTCAAAGCTCAGGATTATGTTTAGATTAACAAGTTAATGTCTTTTTAACCGACTTCAAAAAAAGGAGGTTATCAATTCGACTGTATTTTTTTTAATGTTTGTTACCTCATAACTTTGGACTGGGTGAACCGATTTTGGTTATTCTTTTTTTATTTGAAAGCTGGTACTTCCCGTGTCGGGACATGGGAAATGGGAAATGGGACCACCCATTTCAATTTGGTCTAGTTCCGACAACGGCATCCAGTGCAAAACCGTATAAGTTTTAAATTTGCATTAAGTATGTACACGACAAATAGACGAATAACTCAATATCACGCTAACCGATTTCGATGATTCATTTTTTATTGAAAAGGATGTACTTCAAGGGTAGTTTGATGAGAGTTTGGTTAGGTTCTGATTATGGGATCCGTGACAAAGTAAGAAAACTTTCAAGAAACGAGCCTACTCCTTTCTTAAGGGCCGGCAACGCATCTGTGTTTCCTCTCGTGTCGCAATTGTCCATGGGCGGCCGTGATCACTTACCATCAGGTGACCCGTATGTTCGTTTGCCACCAATATTATAAAAAAAACTCTTCAATTCTTAGGAGCCTATTGTGCTTATGTTCGTTGCTGTGTTGCAACATGACGCAAGCATTGTAATTACATTACTTAAGGTGTATAATGTGTGAAGCGATGGTAGCCGAGTTGGTGGTAGAAACTATCGCGGATTACTGAAAAGGTTGCGTTCGTACCAAACGTTACTTATTGTACAACCAATTGAAACCATATCGCATACCATACCGATAGATACCATACCGCAAAAATGCGCATATTTTAATATACTTAAGGCGGAACGGAGTTCGCGGGCACTGCTAGTAAAATATATTTATGTACACTAAAAATGGAAAAATAAAGTAAATTTTCAAAAAAAAGTATTAACCGACTTCAATATCAATCAAAAACCCATAAGGCACTAAAAAGCGGAAAATAAATAGTTTATCAAATTAACCAAATTAAATAAAACATATGAATATGTGTGCTACCTAGAGATGTATTGGAAGTCGGTGCCAACCAAACCGAAAATCATATCATCTACAGGTACAAAGTTTAAGTCCACTCTCGCGTCTCTGTAATACAAAAATTTTGGTTGGTACCGACTTCCAGTACATCTCTAGGTAGCACACATATTCATATGTTTTATTTAATTTGGTTAATTTGATAAACTATTTATTTTCCGCTTTTTTGTGCCTCATGGGTTTTTGATTGATATTGAAGTCGGTTAATACTTTTTTTTGAAAATTTACTTTTTTGTCAGCTTTTTATTGTATATACAAGTTATGATCTCTCGCTATTATTGTTATAAATTATTTATGTAATCTTTATTTTATATCATTATTGTATACACATACACTATAAAACATTTCAAATTACATGATTAGTACAATGGGCGGCCTTATTTTTAATAGCAATAATCTTAGAATCGCGGGTATTTAAGTTGTACAAGTTAAAAAATCTGGTAAATACCACATAAAATAGGAGCACGTACACCTTAACGTACATATGAAGCATATTATAAAATAATATATGATATACAGCTTTATAAAAAACTGAACTTTATAAGAAATTGATGAACTTCAACAGCGTTTGCCCGATTACCAGGAAAGTTGGTACATGTTATTGTTTTTCCATGTAAAAGCATTCAATGCTATCCATTGTGTCATAATTCAACACTAGATGGCGCTGGAACGGATCGTTGAAATCTTTGCTATGTATTTGAATACATGTATAGAATATTTATAAGAAAAATAAATGTAATTAAACTATTGATTTCTAAAAATAGTAAAAAATGCGTGTTGATTTACAGGTATAACCAATTATTTGTAAAATTGATAACCAACGTATAAGAACAATTTGTTCTCGAATGTCATAGAAGTCACGTAAATAAAAAACGTAAAAGAATTCTACCATTTTCTGACAATAAAAACGCAGGTGGGATAATCCTTTTCTCGATTTGAATTCGGGGCATAAATCTTTATTAAAAGTCGCAAGTGGAAAAGTATCAGGGCGGCAGGTGGGCGCAGAGGTTTATACACGAGAAGTAAAAATGTTAATGGGCACGCCATCTTACAAATGTCTTATTGGATTTCTTATCCGTTACCTTAAAATACTAGAACGTGTAACAGTTTTATATACGTATTACATAAATCTGGTTAGAGAATACAAATTAAATATCACTTTTCCGATCACAAGTCAAAGTACATTTCGACTTTTATATCTTTTGTTAGCTGTGCCCGCGACTCCGTTCGCGTGGAACCTTACGTAAAAGAACATTGACTAATAAAATCATCTAAATGTATTAAGTCCATTTACTTGTATACTTTTCTCTCGTACTTAAGTCGCGTCGTCTTTAAAATTACAATAACTTTTGATTTTTTTTATATCATAGCAGGCATACGTACAGGTGGGTCACCTGAAGTTAGATGATCACCACCGTCCATAGACACTTGCAACAACATGGGAGTCGCAAGTGCGTTGCCAGCCTGTGTTTGAGGGGAAAAGAGGAAAGGGGGAAGGTAGGGGAGGTGGGCCTCCGGCGTTCTCACTGACCGAACGAAACGCAATAATGCAAGCACTTTTACTTTACGTCGGTTTTCTGCGAGTTTTCTAGTCGGTTTTCTACTATCCCGGGCGAGCCGACCCATTCATGCTGAAACCAGTAATAGCTTCAGCGTGCCTCTACCACCTACAAAAAGAGTGGACCGATTTTAATGAAACCAAGACTACATCTCCCTCGAGGATATGCTTTATAGTGAGGTTTCATCGTGAACGGAATAATTTAGCAGTTATGCATGTTCAAAGAAACAAACAGACAGACAAATAGACAGACAGACATTTCTAAAAATGATTGAAACGTACTCTCTTACTTATTCCTAGACACCTGCCACATTTTTTTCCACAAAAATCTAAAAAGTACACACACGTTACGTGTACATTCTTATTATATGTATATAGATTAACAAAGTAGCGTTTTTTGGTCATCCAATTAAAAACGCGGCATGGTGCTTAATGAATACAATTCTTATTAAATTAAGAACATTTTATAGCCTAGTCTGAGCCGTCTATTCTACAAGGTTGCGTCACGGGTGATTACTCGATTACTTAATTTGCTTCATCGCTGAAACGGTACTTAAAGTAACTTTTAAGTTATAAAAGACTTTAGAATAGACATTCTAATATATTCTAAGTATTGAGACGATTAAACCTTCGATCTATCTTAGACTGTTCATTCTAAGTAGACAAAAGGGATTTGAACCATGATTAACTATAGTACGTAACATAAGGGTGTCCGTAATTATTACCAAATTGACTTTTTTACTTGATCATCGTTCAAATCGTTAGTTTATAGCCTAAAACATTTAAGAAAAAATCTGCCGTTTAATCCGTATGATGATACTTTTCCCATTAATTTAATATGGGGTTTTTCACCTTTTATACTTTTACAGAAATATTTTTTTATCTTGCTTGTTTCATTGAATAACTTACTAAATATTCTGTAATGTAATGTAAATATACTGTAATTAATAGGTAAAAGGCATATACTTATACATTTAAACTCCATTTAAAAATATTTTAAACGTAACTCATCACTGTAGACATTCTTTTTAGTTTTTACTGTGTATGGAAATTATACGTATTTTAAGGTAATCTACACTAATATTATAAAGCTGGAGGGTTTGTTTATTTGCGCTTAGGAGCATTTGAATAATTCTTTCAGAGTTAGCTCATTTATCCAGGAAGGTTATAGACTATATCATCACGCTAAAACCAATAAAAGCAGAGAACTAATGAAGAATGTTTCAAAATTTTTATTTTTATTTTGAGAGCATTCTCTGTGTGTTAGCCTTAGCTCAACGTAACTATTCCATGCAGTCGAAGACGCGGGCAACAGCTAGTTTTATAATATATTCAATTTAACAAATGATAAATGGAAACTTGCTATGTCTCAAGATTACCAGGACACTGTGATCGGATTCGTTTCTGATTGCTATAACTACTAAAAGTCACCGCGAACGTCTATTATTACTTGGTCATTGGCCTATATAAAATATACGTAAAAATAATTTATACTCGAGTTACTTTGTCTTTTTATTTGCGGTATAATATGCATCACATCATATGAAGACTCCCAGTACAATTTATTTCATATGACCAATTATGTTTAATATCTAATGAACAATAACAAATTCATAATTAGTATCACAGAACAAATGATTTTTCGTATCATATGAAAATTAGCGATGTATATAATATTTCATCCCTAGTCTCCACGTATTATGTGTATACTTCCCTTAGTCATAAAATATAATTAATTTTAACCATTCTGCTGATTTTTTACATCAAAATTTTTTTCTTTAATTTTACGACGTTGTAAATTATAAATCTCATAGTTTAGTACATAAAAGTACGTAAACAGAATTATAAATCTCATGGTTTAGTATTTTTTTTTTTTTTTTTTTTCGAACTGACTACGCTATTGACCAAGCAAGGTCTTAACAGCTTCACCGTACTACCACGGTTTAGTACATAAAAGTACAACATACAAGTTAAACAAAATTGTAAATACATTTTAAAAGGTAAACGTGTGTGAGTGTGGATGCGCGAGGTGTGTATGCGTGTGTGAGTACGATTTTCGATAACTTTTCTTTTAAAAACTGCACTGCTGTCAAATCCTGTATCTAAATCACCTCCATAACCATTATATGAATGTGCACATCTATTCAACAACGAGTTACGGGTTAGTTTATATAGTTGTGTAAGCGGAATTGTTGGTGTTGATGTAGTGTCATATCTGCGTTTGTGAATTCTTTGTGGCCGGGCTCCGTTAACGGGGTTAGGCGGATGCGCGCATGCCGACAGCGCAGAGAGGGTGCGCCGCGCCAGTCAGCCCTGTACCGCGGGCCCTCCCGCACGCGTCCTCGCAACCTACCCCCTTACCAAGCGAACACTATACACACTACTCTGTTACTTGCGAGCAAATAGTGAGAGAAAGTGTCATTAAAGTGATCCGGTAGGCTGATTGGGACATATCTCGTCGAAAACCCGGTGAGTGTTTAGTTGAACGTTCTCGGTGTTGATGTATCCGGTTCGATAGATGGCGTGACCGCGCCGCGTCCGTATTGCAGCTGTAATGGTTTTGTAACTTTTCCCCCGTGACGAAAAACTTGTTTATTATATAACTTTAACTGAATTTTATATTAAGGTTTTTGATACTAGTTTCACTTGAATCTTTGTCGAGTACACACATATAAATAGAATTTACTGCCTGTTGTTTGTCAGTGTAGAAGTGACCATGCTGTAAAAGTGAAACTAAGTATTCTGATTTTTTTTAAAGTGAATTAGATGAATACACTATGGATGTGGTAAACATTAGTTTTCAATATTTATTTTGTAGTATCTTCTATACATGTAGTAAGCATGTAAATCTAAAAAAAGTACAGACAACTTGTTACATTTTTGGGAAAAAATTGTTGCACGTGTCTAGGAATAAGTAATAATATATCATAATAAATCATTTTTGGAAATGTCTGTGTGGTTTTTTTTAACACGCGTCTCTGGTAATGTACTGCGTTGACGATAAAACCTCACCAAGAAAATGTACCTCATAAAGCATTACCTCGAGTAACATTTAGCCTTGGTCTCATTAAAATCAGTTCACTCTATCAAAAGTTATTGTAATTTTAATGACGACGTGACGTAATTACGAGAGTAAAGTGGATAAGTAAATATACTTAATACCATCGGATGAATTTATTATTCACTATTTTTTTTTTTATATTAGGTTCCATGCGGACGGAGTCGCCGGCGTAGCTAGTCTTAATATATACTAACAATGTTACGATACAACAGAAAAGAATGTGCTATAGATTCAACACTTCTCTCAATGTCCCTCACTTTGTACATATTTCGAGTACATTAAGAATATACTATCTCATTCTCTCACAGACTAAAATCTATATATACATCTATAGCTCTCTCTTTTTTGTTACACATTTTCCTTTCATGAAATCCAATTCACACCGTCACAAAAGAAGTCACAGTTTAAAGGGTTCGTAGTAGTTATGTGGTAATGATAAAATAATTAAAAAAATTACAAATGACAATTTATCCACATGAAAAGCGTAATTTCTACAAAACCATTGTTACGAGAACCAAGCCGCAGGAATCAGCAAGTAATAAAGAAGTCTTCAGATATATTTTGAGAATTATAGTTAGTGTTATTATATACCCAAACCTTCCTCCTGAATCACTTTATCTACTAGTGAAAAGCGCAGGAAAATCCGTTTTGTAATTTTTGAATTTATCACGAACAGACAGACAGACGTGCCAGAGGATTTTGTTGTATAATAGGTAGTGATGCAGTATGAAACAATAATGAAATTTTGATATAGTCCGGTGAAGCTGTGAAGACCCTGCCGGGTCAATAGCGTAGTCAGTTCGAGAAGGAAAAAAAAAATGAAATTTTGATGGTGTTCGTTCCGGCTTGCTGTCAATCGATTTGAGTTTGAATACTACAGTGATATTGAGCTTTCCGTAAAAGATGATTATATGAAACTTTAGCATGACCAGAGTTCTCGAGTTCAGTTTATAATTTGCGTGTAATTTTAGGCTAAATATCCAATTAGCATGAAATAAATTTGCGCTTCAAATGCTAGTATATAAGTTACTATGTATGAGTTTACAATAATAGTGTTCGAGATAATTATAGATGTTTTTTTTTTAAGTTTTATTTGTGCAACCAATCTTTCAGATTATTACTGCCATTGTCGAGTCGGTAATAATATTACAAGAATCTTGTGATTATTTCTAACAGTTCTAACAGGATGTTGGCTCCCTTGTTAGAACATTCCAAGGAATTTTTGTGCCATCCCAGATTTCATGCTTCGTGGCATTATTTTGCATTCACTTTACTGATGCTCAATAACCGAACTATATTACGTAAAACACCACCAATTTTACAAAATATAGAGTCAATAACACAAGATTACGAATGAAATATAAAATCCACTACAGGACAGACTAAGATTCTTAACTATAGTTTATCGTAATAAATGTTTCCAGTACGTCTTGAGTTATTGTATGCACGGCCACGATATTAAATTAAACGCCTGCTTCTAACAATACAGTTAAATTGTAAACTAAACTTAAACTGTAAACTATACATCTATATACTAGCGGGTCCGGCGAACGTTGTCCTGCCTTGATAAATAATTCTTTAAAAATCTTTAATCTAAAAAAAAAGTCAACCGTAGCGTCACCTACCGGGTATTTTTGTGAATCTAAGTCATTCTTGAATACACCTGAACATTTACACAAAAAATGTAACGTATGTTCCTTCAAAAAACTGTTAAAACTCTGTAAAAACTATAGTTTATCGTAATAAATGTTTCCAGTACGTATTGAGTTATTGTATGTATGCCAACGATATTAAATTGAACGCCTGCTTCTAACAATACAGTTAAATTGTATTGAGGAATTATTTACGGGTAAACTATACATCTATATACTAGCGGGTCCGGCGGACGTTGTCCTGCCTTGAAAAAATTCTTTAAAATTCTTTAATCTAAAAAAAAGTTCAACCGCAGCGTCACCTACCAGGTCTTTTTGTAAATCTAAGCCATTCTTGAATACACCTGAACATTTACACAAAAAATGTAACGTATGTTCACACACGTAAAGAAGAATTATATATATATATATACTTCAAAGTTAGAGCGTGAATTTAATAATCTAACGGGGAAAAGGAGGCGGTGGGAGAAACATGTTAATGTTTTTGTTTTTAATCAGTGATAATTGTTATTTCACCGTACGCTAGTAATAATGTTGTGTAATTTACCAGGTGATAGTTAAACCCTTTTGGGCCGATGCCTCCCTCTAATGCATGGGACCATTTAAAATCGCAGTCAATCAGTTGCAAACAAAGGGAGGGCCCCGACCCCTCGGGCTGGTATACCGCCCTCTCTAAACAATGTGCCATTAACCTCATTTAGCTTTCTTTCGTATATATACGCGTGTATTTTTTTTGCTAATTTGTTTTTTCTAATTGTATTAGGTGTGCATCATAATTATGACGCGGTAAAAAAGTAGAGGTAGTCATAAGGACTGCTGATAGAAGTAAAAGCTCTAAACAGTGGAATTTAAACTGTATTCTATTTTGATTTTTTAAATTAATTATAGTACGAATTATTCACATTTCATAAAAAAAAATTAATTTGTTAATTCATCAAACATATGATGAGCTGCATAATCTCAATACAAAATATCAATATTATATGTATACAGGTTCTTATACTACATATCGCTAGCCGAACATAAGCCGCGCAAGCGTAATACGGTCGGTCACGTTTACTAGCATGTCATGACGCGAAATTTTAAATTTATCTCTTGCCAAAAGAATACTGCTAAACGCGCCTAAAGAATTTTTGACCTAAAAAAAAAACGTTACTCATCAATATGTTAGTCTTTGGTACTTTTATTATTTGCTTTATTAATATATGACATAATGACACATTCTGTAAACATTTAAATTAGTCACTTATTATGGTCCAAAAGAAATATTCTTCCAAAGGCAGGACGGTCAGCGTAGGTGGAGCAATAAGGTTCTTCTTCGCGAAACAAGAACATAGAAACATATATTAGACTGATTTATACGAATCAAATATATACGTATTGACCTTAGATATAGAAATGGTTATTGATATAACAATTATTAATAGACAGTTATTTACACTATAGATAATAGCTTATTGAAGTCATCATTGTTTTGTTGTTGATTATCCGTTACTGTTATTCATAAATGATGTTCATTTGTTATCACAATGCTCGAACAAGCAAGCATTATGTACTAATTAATAAATATGATAGGGAGAGCGTATCTTATTTCTCAAACTCAAAAGTCACGATAAGAATATATTCTCATGGGTTCTATTACCGTATATAAGGCACGATCGTCCAGTACCCGACTTTTGCTTTGGTCCTTCGAGAAGATGACTGAGGTAGTCGGCGAAGTTCGGTTTTCTATAGCGTTATTTATCTCTGTCTATAGCAGTCATCATGTCGAGTGATAGAAAGAACGCAATCCACAATTGAAGGAAGCTGATCGTAGCTGGAAATCTCACTGTTTGCTCCGACTTGCCAAATCAAATGACGGGTACTGTACACTATACTTGTAAACTGAATATAGATCAAATCATTAAGGAGGCAAACAGTTAAGAAGACCGCCCTACCAAAAACTTACCAGTTAATCAGCCATTCCAGCACCATATACCAACCTTTCTTCTTTAAACGCATCTTTTTTTTTTTCGAACTAACTACGCTATTGCCCCAGCAAGGTCTTAACAGCTTCACCGGACTACACTCACTCACTAAAAGCACTCAGCCGATTTTATTTTGACAACTAGCTCAAGGGTGCGCGGCGCACCTCGGCTTTGGCTGTTGCTTGATACATGCAATTCGCGACCTATCTGAGCTTTTTTTTTTTTAACGTGGGGAAATCCCTTATGGATACGCCACCCTCCCGGGGGAGAGGGTGAGTTATGTCCAACTCGCACGGACTAAAACCCCACGGTGTACGTCTTCCGCTATAGTTGGGGCGGCACGAGATCTCTATAGACTTCATCGTGCCACCCCAGCGGTTGGCCCAGCAGCAAAAGGGTCGCTGCCGGGCCCCGTCTTGTTAGGAGACAGCTGTGTACACACAACAAGAACATAGAAACATATATTAGACTGATTTATACGAATCAAATAGATACGTATTGACCTTAGATATAGAAATGGTTATTGATATAACAATTATTAATAGACAGTCATTTACACTATAGATAATAGCTTATTGAAGTCATCATTGTTTTTGTTGTTGATTATCCTTTACTGATATACGTAAATGATGTTCATTTGTTATCACAATGTCCGAACAAGCAAGCATTATCTACTAATTAATAAATATGATAGGGAGAGCGTATCTTATTTCTCAAACTCAAAAGTCACAAGACAGCAGGTCAATTACTCATCTTCCACGAGATATCGGAGATCTCGGCATACGAAGAAACCGCCCGAAATCCTCTTCTAGGATCCGTCACTGCAATACATAGGCTTCCAGCCATCGCGGCTACATTACAACGGCTCGTGCGCGCAGCTGTTCAAAATAAATAACCCATATAAGATAGAGTAAATCGCGTATTTACGTCTATCTTCCCCTAAAAACGACCGTTCAATAATAATAATTTTTGTTATGTCTATTTTTAGATTTGGGCGCTGTCGCCGTCAAGTAAATTTAAATTCGATCTTATTAAATGCGTGTTACGCCCGCGCTTTTGTAATCGATCCTTTTTAGCTCCCACACACATCGCGGTTCTCAGTAATATCTCGAGCCTAGGTCGTCCCCGCGCGGAACCCTCGTGATATTATTATCGCGATACAGTGACTCACCTACATCACTTGAACACACATATGAGATCATCTCTCTCACACACGTGCACATATATACACATGGTGGGAGGGTTTTGTTTTTTTCCCTCATCGAACTGAATCGAATAGTTTTAGTTCGTTTCAATCCGATAGTGAGCACGCTCTGTTTAGAGAGACAGGCTGGTACTGATCATTCACTGCCGTTATTTAATCGGGAGGGTCGGTAAAAATATGTCGTGGACGTCTTTTACAACGCGCAGCGTTTGGTACGGGTTCGTATTTTGCGGCGGATACCACTAACGGACTGATTAAACGCATCATTTTGGGCCTGCGTCTCATTTTAACGAGCTTCCGTTGTACAGGGGTATTAAGCCAGGTAACTATACGAGTATATACTACCTGAGCGACAACAATGAACATACGGCTGTTCACTTTTGAGCTCCATAGCGTCGGAATTAATTGGAATTTTGTTTTGGAACTTTAGCAAAATATTCGTTAATAGTATTACTAACAAATTATCGAATACAAATAGTCGATTTTTCCTGACGTCAAAACTGGTTTCCACTTTAAGCAAGTCCGCGATATAAAATTAACTGTAATTCCTCTTGCAAGGTATAATGTCCTAGTCATTTTATAAGGAAATAGCGGGCTCGGCGAAAGTTATAGTTAGTATAAACCTTGACAAAATATATAGGCGCCTAAACCTTCCTCAGAAACCATGTAGTTTTTGAGCTTATTGCAAATAGACAGACAGACAGATGTGGCAGAGGACTTTGTTTTATAATATGTAGCGATTTAAGTTTTCTCACGATATTTGCCATTATTGCGTACAGATATGTACTAAATTAATGTTAAATTAGCTTTGGTACACGAAATCAAATAAATTCGTTAGTATATGCCGAGTTCGCTACCTGGAAACTTAAAACTGGTTTTTCGTTTATTCTAATTTGTTTTCTAAGAAAAGTTATTTCATCTAGATAACTAAAGCCTGTACTGAGTATTAAAATGATATTTTCAAGGTTTTGTCGACCTAATTGAAGTTTACTTCGTCTAAGTGGGATGTTCTTGGAACTTATTATGACCGACTTTCGTTGAAAATTACGCCTTGATTCCACATTGCGTGTTTTCTTCATGGCTGGCTCTGTAGAAAAGTGCCGTGGGCAGCGTTTTCTTATTTCGGCACTCTGTATCATCACTAGTTCGCTACAAAAAAATAAACATTATTATTGAAGATTGCTCAGACGGCATATATAATATTCTAGTATTATATTTGTTTTTGTACTAAATCAAAAGTACTTTATTCAATTTAGGCCCTGCGAAGGTGCTTATGAATGTCAAAAGGGAAAAAAGGGATCAATGAACTCACCATGATTCATGATTGAGTTTATAGAGTTTGTGCTTTGTTTTACGCTTTAACAAAACGTCAAATATATCAATTTTATTTAATATCATAACATCATTCATCATCAATTCATCACAAGTTATCGCTCTATTTCAACAGCTTTAATTTTATACGACACATCTTTATATAATACTGGCCTCTGCCCACAACTTCGTCCGCGTGGAATAGATACTTTGGCCTAAAGCTAACACACAGAGGAAGCTTTCCACAGGAAAATACCCCGATTTTGAAATATTCTTCTTTATTGCTCCGCTCCTATTGGATATAGCGTGATGATAGCCTATAAATTCCTAGATAAGTGAGCTATATAACACTGAAAGAATTTTTCACAGGGGACCAGTAGTCACAAATTCAATAACTTTACTTCTTTATGATATTGGTATAGATGGACTACGTAGCAAATTGTTTTACGTCAATGCTACAAGGCTACGCCGCTACGCCGTAGAAGTTACTACGTACGCGTTAGTTACCTCCCAGACGCCTGTCCATTATGTCCTCTACAGACGAGAGGGCGCGGTCGCTAATGTGATTACTGGTCTATTATCATCCCTAACGCGTTTAGTGAGCGACAGTTTCATTTACTTTGAGCTATATACACTTTGTTACTTGTCTTACACAATACTAATTTTATTCTAATAATAGTAAGAAATCAATAATAACAAGTTTTACTTCTAAATATTTTTACAAATGCAATTTTTTTCTACAACAATATCGCAATAGTCACTACACATGAAGTATACTAGATTTGATAAATAGTTTTTCTGGATAATAGTGTCCTTTTTTGTACCCCGGATAAAGTGTACTAAACATTTTATGATGATTTGTTAGTAAAAGCGTAACAAACAAATTATGATATTCATAAGGATTAAAAGACCCCGATTTTGAAATATTCTTCTTTATTGCTCCGCTCCTATTGGATATAGCGTGATGATAGCCTATAAATTCCTAGATAAGTGAGCTATATAACACTGAAAGAATTTTTCACAGGGGACCAGTAGTCACAAATTCAATAACTTTACTTCTTTATGATATTGGTATAGATGGACTACGTAGCAAATTGTTTTACGTCAATGCTACAAGGCTACGCCGCTACGCCGTAGAAGTTACTACGTACGCGTTAGTTACCTCCCAGACGCCTGTCCATAATGTCCTCTACAGACGAGAGGGCGCGGTCGCTAATGTGATTACTGGTCTATTATCATCCCTAACGCGTTTAGTGAGCGACAGTTTCATTTACTTTCTTTGAGCTATATATACTTTGTTACTTGTCTTACACAATACTAATTTTATTCTAATAATAGTAAGAAATCAATAATAACAAGTTTTACTTCTAAATATTTTTATAAATGCAATTTTTTTCTACAACAATATCGCAATAGTCACTACACATGTAATATACTAGATTTGATAAGTAATTTTTCGGGATAATAGTGTCCTATATGTTTTTTTGTACCCCGGATAAAGTGTACTAAACATTATATGATGATTTGTTAGTTCTGCGTAAAAGCGTAACAAACAAACTATGATATTCATAAGAATTAAAATAGTATGTGTTATCTTTAATTTTGTTTAATACATTCCTAACGGCAACTATTAAAAAAAGCATCGGAGCATCTTACCTATACAATGGGCATCTCTTCTCAAAACTAATGTTGTGCGTTTTGTTATTTAAAAAAAAGAATATAGTACTTTGTGTCCATTACTCTTGATCTCATAATATTCAATAGACATTGCTTTCGTTACAAAGGAAGATCTGATGAAATATATTTGTTTTTAGGAAAATATAAATTATTTCAAAATCACGGGCAACCATTCCACATTTACCATAATATAAATAAACAATTTAAGTCTTATTGGTAAATGTTTATACCTTTAAAATTAAAATGTACTGACAGAGCCACTAGCGGAAAACTAAACGAACTAAACTTACGAAAAAAGAAAGGTTTGATGTTATGTAAAAACTATAATAATTTATATTGGATCAGTTGAGATTGCGATGAAACATAAAAAAGCACGTCAGTTTTGAAATTTTGACTATATTCGAATGTGAACCATGTCTATATACTACCAATGTAAGAAAAATATGCGTATTGAATTAAAATACAAACCAGAGGAACTCTTAAGAAGTCTGTACCTTTAGCGAAGTACCTCTAACTTGTTTTTTGATAAATTTGATAACAGAAACTTCTATGTGGACAAACGAATAGGATTAGATGCACCTTTTTCTGAATTCAACTATATGTAAAACTCGATGCATAAAACAGTGCGTGTATCAATGTGTACACGGCAGTAAAAGTTCACGAAGGTAGTGGACGATCAATATAGTACGCCAACGGACTGTAAAAGCGTAATGAATAGTTTCAGCTGAGCACCCGTCCCGGGTTTACCGGACCATTATCTAGGAGAACTTCAGGGAAAGACACACTTAAAACCGGTAAGGGAATGAATGGATAGAATACTTTGTAGATTCACTAACGTTACAGATGCAAGCGAGAAATAGAAGGTGCAATTCGAATCCACATATAATCCGGCAAATGATTTAATTTCGCCAGAATACTTTCTAGGTTCATTTACTTTAGAGTTATTGTCGCGAAATAGGAGGTACAATTCGAATCCACGTCCAGTCGCCAATTATCACACGGTCACTCAGTTTATTGATAATTTCGTGTCGGCAAATGATGTAATTTACTTACTAAATAAAAATCATACACATTATGCTGACTTGTTTATTAAAATGTAAATTTCTATCAAATAAAACGACAACGAACTGCCTAAAGTTTTTTCGAAATTATCTCGTTTTTAAAGAATTTAAATTATTCCTATAGAAATGTTTCATAAATATTCAGTAAATTTTATAATATTCTACTATCGTACCAGATGTTTTAGAAAGAAATATGCACTTAATAAAGTCCTCTGGCAATTGAAATTAACATCACAATGCAAGGTTTATAATTAACAACTGAATTTGATTTTTTTTTTGTTTTATTTAATCTAGTTTTATGCAGTTATAGACTGTGCCTACTGTGCACAGTAGTTGAACCCCTGGACTATCCAAAACTATAAAGGTTTAAGCTCCAAACAAGCGAATGTAGACCTCATGCGGCACAGGTTAACAGACTTTTGGCAGCATCGCTTAAAAAAAAACTTGATTAGATTGAATTTTTTTTGAAAAATAACAAGTTTTATATTGTAAAATCACAATTTCTATATAAAGTGTGTTTTTAAATTATTTTTATATTTTTATTTTAATTATATTTGTACCAACTTTTTCTATTATACCCCTCATGCGGCACAGGTTAACAGACTTTTGGTAGCATACCTTAAACAAATACTTGATTTTTAAATTGGTAATAAACAATTTCTATATAAAGTATGTTTTTAAATTATTTTTAAATTGTACAAATTTTTTCTACTAAACCATGAAATATACAATTTATGATGTGAAATTAAAAAAAAACGTGATCCGCCATTTTGAGATCTGGGTCTTAAAAAATCAGCTGAGGGGTCAATATCTTGTTTATGAGAAATTTCATATATATACAGTTTACGATTACATCACTAGTATCGATACACAGTAATTGAAAATTGGAATAAGATTCTTAAAAGAAAGTAATATTAATAATCAAATTGTTTTATTTTCAGGTAAGCCGTTGCACTAAATTGTTATTCCAGGTAAGTGCTGTGGACAGTTGCGCAATAGTGCTTTAATAGTTTCGTGCAACGTAGCGCCGTGTTTTGTTTTATGTCTTCCCGGACGTGAAACTTGGCGCGTGGATTTAACAAGCTCGGTCGGAGCAAGTTCTGTGACACGTAGAGCGCGTCGCGTAGCGCGTCGCCTACGCCAAGTTTTTCGTAGCACACTTTTCGTTACGTCGCTGTTTTGTGTCAACTTCGGACATATTATTAACTTGAAACGATGTTTTATTTTGTGTATTGTTTTATTCGTTACATTTTATTCGTAGGTTTTTCTTTTAGAATTAATATTCCTTATCTTTATATAATATAAATAACTAGCGGGCCAGTCGGACATTATCCCGCCCTGATAACAAAAAAAACCTGGGCAAATTATATACTTAAACGTTCCTCATGAATCACTTTATCTACTGGTGAAAACCTTATGGAAGCCTGTTCAGTGGTTTTTGAATTTTTGGCGAACAGACAGACAGTCAATGGTTTTTGAATTTATGGCCTACAGACAGAGAGATGTGGTAGAGGACTTTGTTTTATAATATGTAGTGATTTTGCTGACCGTGTGTATGTGACTGAATCCCTCCTAAACGGCTGGACAGATTTTGATGATTTCTTTGTGTGTCTTCAGGTGGATGCAAGACTGGTTTTGATTCACAATAAGACCCGCTGGGTGGCGCTACGATTGACTTTTAGGTTTTTCTTTATTATCTCGGCAGGATAACGTATAGTATACATATAATCATTTTAAATGTTGTTGCAGACAATGGTACTTATAAAATCCTCGCTCCCTCTTCCTCCCCCTCCCTTTCCCCCAAATACAGGCTGGAAATGCACTTTCAACTCTCCTGGTGTTGTTAGTGTCTATGGACGATGGCTATCACTTAACATCAGTTGACCCGTTTGCCTGCAGACATAAAAAAAAATGTGACTAAATTCCTCCTAAAGGGCTGGACAGATTTTGATGACTTTTTTGTGTGTCTTCGGGTGGATGCAAGACTGGTTTTGGTTCACAATAGGACCCGCTGGGTGGCGGTACGGTTGACTTTTAGGTTTTTGATTATTATCTAGGCAGGATAACGTATAGTATACATATAATCATTTTAAATGTTGTTGCAGACAGTGGTACTTATAAAAAAACATACTAAGTTTCTTATAAACAATTTCAAAACATGCATCTTACTACAATCAAAGTTTATAACTAAGATCCTAGTCTCCTGGCTGAAAAACAATTTAAAACGATATTAAGTTTACTTTCCATAAATATACAAAGTAACCATTAAATAATAGAATCCCTTTTATGTCAACATACAAAGTGCAAACTTATTTATTATTTAAGAGTGAAAAATATGTCTGACACCTGAAATGCAACCTTATCTTCTGTAGCGGAGCGATAAATTCTTATTCTGCCGTCAGATTTGCTGTTCGTTCCAGTGAAAAATGCTGTAAACACACGATAACAGTGATTTATCGTCTGCTTGTCCCTTTTAGATTATCTAGACATTGAGCTTTTCAAATACATCATTCCATTATTATGTCGGCCTTCGTATACGATTATTCACAAATATTTTTGTATATATAATTCTTCTGTCAGTGTGTATGTGACTGGACTCCACCTAAAAGGGTTGGACGGATTTTTATGACATTTTTTTGTGTGTGTCCAGGTGGATTCAATAATGGTTTTGATTCACGATTGGACCCGGTGGCGCTGCGGTTTAATTTTAGGATTTTTTTGTTATAAAGGCAGGACAACATGCACCGGTCCCGCTAGTTTATTTATAACTTTCATAAGAAATTCGAAATATTATTTTGAACTTTGTTAAACCCAATTGTATTTTCAAATCACATTGCAAATTTAATTAGTTCTCCTATTAAAAATATTTTTTTCATCGAATTTTTTATTATTGTTACAGGTATTTTTCACTCGTATCGCTTTTTTATTTTAGGCTACGATCAATTTCGTGTCGTCGGTCGTTAAGTTTATTACTGTATAAATGTGTTGTTTATTGTATCTCGTCGTTAAATTGCTTGTACAACTACTGGATCTCGTCACTCAGCTGTTATTATCGTATCACTTCCATTATATGATATGCTCGCGAGCGAACAAACTAGCAAATATGTTTAATGGTACTTTTCTGTGTCGCTTTCAATTGTTTTTTTATTTATTTAACGTCACGTTATCATTTACTGGCTATTTTTTTTCTGCCACTAAATTGTTTTCATTTCGAAGTGTGTATTGAGATTGTGATGCGCATTTTTTTTTTGTGGGACGACAAGTGGTGGGGGTAACACTGTCGGGTAGAGTGAGAGCAGTGTCTCGCTTGCTTTCGGATGGATATCGCTTTTGGATAATAGTAAGACATACGATCCACTCGCATTCTTATTGAAGGTGTCACTTCTACCGCGTGTGAACTACATACCACACTTTTTTAGTAATCCGGTAAACAGAGTTGGGGACTTTGGTGTTGTCAGTGCAGATATTACTATGTATAACCAACCTCAATAGGATCGCAGTCTCGAGACCAATGCAAAGTGTACATTGCTGTTTTATGACAGAAGTAGGTGTGGTGGTGTTAATGGTGCCGCAGTTGTACACGTTGCAGGTTCGCTGACGAATAGAATTTAATTCGATATTATTTCCAGTGTGTCTAAACAATTATCTAAATTTGTTCAATGCAGCCAACATAATATCCAACAAAGTCATGTATACTTTTTTGTGAACAACAATATACTTGTAATACGTAGATTTGTTGTTATACTTTTAAAATTTGAGCACAAGCTCATCTTATGTCAAGTGACGCTATGGCTCAAGATAACAAAAGACACTAAGTCTAGAGCATACCTAGGTTTTAAGTGCAGCTGCTAGACTATACCTCTAAATGTTTAGCGACTGATTTTTCGCTTGATGATGACAACCAGTACTACAGTACAGTACCATGCTATGATTCCATCACGGTGTTGTCCTTGACGATAAAAATCTGTTACTGGTTTCATTGAATTGGAATCCTACGGTGAGCCAGAGTTTTCCGTCAAGGACAACACCGTGATGGAATCATAGCATGGTACTGTACTGTAGTACTGGTTGTCATCATCAAGCGAAAAATCAGTCGCTAAACATTTAGAGGTATAGTCTAGCAGCTGCACTTAAAACCTAGGTATGCTCTAGACTTAGTGTCTTTTGTTATCTTGAGCCATAGCGTCACTTGACATAAGATGAGCTTGTGCTCAAATTTTAAAAGTATAACAACAAAATTCTTGGCGATACTTCTCGATGAGTGGGTGTATGTCTGGAACCGGTGATAGTTGTAACGTTCATAAGCGCCTTGTCAGGGTCTAAATTTAATAAACGATTGTTGATTTGATTTACGTTTAAAAATATTACTGAGTCTTCATCGTTACATTAAATAAAAATATTATAATAATATGCTAAAAGTCTTCTTATTCCCGACAAAACTCACCCCTAATTTCTTATTAAGGATAAGCATTATTAAAACTTCTTCAAAACAGTGAGTGGGTTTTCTCTAAAAGGCAATATATTGTCGAGTATCCTTGTTCAAACGTTTCCATCGACGTTGTTAACAATGCTCTTTAATATCGCTACGATCAATTTCGTGTCGTCGGTCGTTAAGTTTATTACTGTATAAATGTGTTGTTTATTGTATCTCGTCGTTAAATTGCTTGTACAACTACTGGATCTCGTCACTCAGCTGTTATTATCGTATCACTTCCATTATATGATATGCTCGCGAGCGAACAAACTAGCAAATATGTTTAATGGTACTTTTCTGTGTCGCTTTCAATTGTTTTTTTATTTATTTAACGTCACGTTATCATTTACTGGCAATTTTTTTTCTGCCACTAAATTGTTTTCATTTCGAAGTGTGTATTGAGATTGTGATGCGCATTTTTTTTGTGGGACGACAAGTGGTGGGGGTAACACTGTCGGGTAGAGTGAGAGCAGTGTCTCGCTTGCTTTCGGATGGATATCGCTTTTGGATAATAGTAAGACATACGATCCACTCGCATTCTTATTGAAGGTGTCACTTCTATCGCGTGTGAACTACATACCACTCTTTTTTAGTAATCCGGTAAACAGAGTTGGGGACTTTGGTGTTGTCAGTGCAGATATTACTATGTATAACCAACCTCAATAGGATCGCAGTCTCGAGACCAATGCAAAGTGTACATTGCTGTTTTATGACAGAAGTAGGTGTGGTGGTGTTAATGGTGCCGCAGTTGTACACGTTGCAGGTTCGCTGACGAATAGAATTTAATTCGATATTATTTCCAGTGTGTCTAAACAATTATCTAAATTTGTTCAATGCAGCCAACATAATATCCAACAAAGTCATGTATACTTTTTTGTGAACAACAATATACTTGTAATACGTAGATTTGTTGTTATACTTTTAAAATTTGAGCACAAGCTCATCTTATGTCAAGTGACGTTATGGCTCAAGATAACATAACACACTAAGTCTAGAGCATAGCTAGGTTACAAGTGCAGCTGCTAGACTATGCCTCTAAATGTTTAGCGACTAATGATGACCATGCTACGATTCCATCGCGGTGTTGTCCTTGACAGAAAACTCTGGCTCACCGTAGGATTCCAATTCAATGAAACCAGTAACAGATTTTTATGTAATAGTGTTAGGTTTTACGACAAAGTCCCAAAGCATATAGCGATTTTCCGGATCGTAAGTTTAACGGGTTTTGGTGTCCAAAGACTATTATAGCGTGGATCAATATGTGAACGATGATGAGGTCTGGAA
>MU158741.1:185160-208434 GCA_015888305.1 Antheraea pernyi | reverse complement strand
CTTCCGATGAGTCATCATATTTCCAACTACTAATACTCAAAATATGAATAGAACGTATAGGTAATTAGATGAGCGTACCTATCCCACGTGAAACTTCACCGAGGTAGAGGCCTTTGTTTGGCTGATGGATGAGTACAAATCGATATTATTACACTGAGCTAAAAACAGATCGTGTAATTAAATGGGGAAAAATCATAACAAAAGAAATTCCCCATATAATTGGATCCACGGCTGTCTCGAGTAGTTACTGACCCGTGAATCCCATCCGCGCCCACTCCACTACAATGGAATTCCTCTGTCTCCTTACTTTGACGGGATACTGTTTTACTACTAAGCTTTTGATCGTGTTTACTGATTTGTGCAATTGTTTTTACGGTTTTATATTAGTTTTTTTTTCTATTATTAGTATTATTATTTGGGGTGTAAGGAGTGTCGAATAACATCTAAGTCTTGAGACATCCAAGCCAACCTGCGCGTGGTGCACCCTGCTGAATAACGAACGAGGCAATGGCGAAAGCGTGGTGGTAGGGTTTTGTAGCCCGAGTGGGTCGTAACCACCATGTATATGGCGAAAAAGCCCGTCATAGTGATTCGCTTCTGCGGGTCGCGTTTCGGGATCAGCCTGTGCATATCCAGCTTTTCGCAGGCCGACATGACGGCGGCGACCGGCGATGGATAGTATGTCACTCGATGGTCGCCATTGTTTTTGGATTGTTCTGTCCTTACCATCAGGCACAGTGCAGTCATTTTGCCGTGCTACAATAAAAAAATATCAGTAATTTGAATTTATTACCTACTGGATCTAACGAATATCTATATTTTCTACAGAACTTTATTATGTTACTGACAAAGGCTTTGCTGAACATATTTTGTTTTTGTGATAAAAATATTTATACACTGCGCGTGGATTAACACGGACACGATTTACTTGAAAACGTTTGTTGTTACACCATCACAGTACCTGGAAATCGTCAAGTTGTAACTTATAAGCATTGCGACACGCCGGCCACCAACAGTTCAAGATGTCAATACAAAGAATTGGTGATTCATCATCACCGTGAGGTCGTTAGAACTACGTTACATATTTAATTCGAATTTCGTGTTACTATTCGTTCAGACTTCGAGCATTAGTCAATAAAATAAGAACCAAGTTTAGACAAGCGTTAGACAATGTTTCTGTTTTGTTTAAATTCGTACTATGTTTAAATCGCGTTTATATTTAAACAATAGTAAAACACTATTTTGTACAACGACACGTTTTTACACGTGTTCGGCGCGTGTCTACCTTTTTTGTAATAAGACGATAAGTGTGAACTTAAAATCTTCTCTTTACTTAAAACTGTCGTCCTATTCATGTAATATGTTATCATACGCTTTACGACTATATGTTTATACCTATATATTTGTTAATTTATGTCTCCCCTAAATGATTTGATGCATTCCTATTTATAGGACTATCTTAACGGATCCAAATTGTTTATATGCAATCATTTGCTTTAGTAAAAATAACTCTATTCCATTTAAAAATAAGGTAGTAAATTGACAATCGATATTATAGATGAAGGTATTATAGATGATCAATATAGGAAATGTTGAACTATATGTTCGAAGGGCCCGCAAGGGTTCACCGGTGCATGTACGATGTTGAACACCTTACTAACCAGACGTACTTGTGCACTTTGTAATGATCGTTTAAGTATCACCCCTTTATAACGGTTAATTGAAATGTTTATGGCAGGGTTGGTTTCTAGGGTTAAAAAGTAATGTATAGTGAAGTAATTTTTTATATGAAAAACCTTTAGGTGCGTTGAGTGGTATTTTGGCAGGAGATAAATTTGTGATTTCGCGTCATGGCACACTACGTCATTGGTTACCGGCCGTATTTCGCTTGCTTCAGATTCAGATTACGCGTAGTATAGGGGCCTGTTGTACATTTAATATTGATACTTTGTATTGAGATTTTGCATAATATATTTGACTAATTATTGAATTGTATAAAAATGTATATAATTATTGTTCGGAGTGCCAATAGATGTGAAAACCAGACTAATGTTAATAATTACAATTCATCAATTATTAAATTTAAATAATTCACATTGTAATTAATTTAAAAATTCAAACAGAACACAAATATTCTATTGTATAGAGTTTTCACTTCTGTCGGCGTCCTTATGACTGCATCGATTTTTTAATAGTCGGTATACAATTTATAGTCAATACTTTAAGCAATCGAGCCGTATCTTAAAAATATTTTCACGGCGTAAAAGCCAATTGACTAATGTAATACTTGTCACATGCATTTTAGTCAATTAATCGTCGCTTCGACATTAACTGTCGATTCAATTTCGATAGATAACTAAATGAGTATTTTAACTGACGGATAAGACAGATCAATGCTATATTTAAAATATGAAAAAGGATTTAATGGTGTAAACAGACGATACTGGGAACACAAACAAAATTAAGCGTACTAGTTTAATTTTTAACGTGACACTAAAAAGTAGCGCGGTTTTCCAAAGATGAGGATGTAAAAAAAAAGATTCACAAGAAAAAATAAATATATGCTTACTTTTTCTTTTTATTAGACCAATGTTGTAATATGGTAACAGACTCTAAATTGTAATACTTACTATACCGGCACCTGTCTTCACAAACAAAATTAAGCGTACTAGTTTAATTTTTAACGTGACCCAAAAAAGTAGCGCGGTTTTCCAAAGATGAGGATGTAAAAATAAATTCACAAGAAAAAATAAATATATTCTTACTTTTTATTTTTATTAGAACAATGTTGTAATGTGATGACAGACTCTAAATTGTATTACTTACTATTCCGGCATCTGTCTTGTAGGTTTTTTTTTGTTTTGCTTTAATATATTGACGATTGTCTTATTTACGCGTAAAGGAAGTAGTAACATTTCATGTTATAAATAAAGTTTATGATCAATAGTATGTGGTAAGCAGCACAAATATATGCCGAAATATGTTCACGGATAAGCGGATGCGGATGCTTATGAGAAAATAACAATGATTTCTTTCTTGAGGAATGATAGTGTTGCGGGTCCGAGGGGACGTGATACAGAGTATAATCCATTAGAAATTCAATGCGAACACAAAAAGGGGCATCATCACTCACCAGTCCGGTGTCGGCGGAACCCTTTGGGTCCCAATTTTTGTTCGCACTAAAGTTACTCAGTGGAAGGGGGATGGTTTATGATATATCACATTGCTATGTACTTATTGCGTGATAAATCGATATACATTTTTCGAATTCGTTTAATTCACATACCGTTTGTATTTTTCATAAAACCAAACGCTGGTGGTCTAAGAGGCAACTTTAAGGCACCATATATATATGTAAATTGTTACATAAATTGTACATTGTACTAATTATTTATAATTGTGAATTTGGGCTTAATCGTGTATTATAGAATAACCCCACGGATTTCCCATGGAAGGCATAAAAAAAGTCGAGGCAGTCATAATTACTGCCAAACAATGGAATAATCGTATACCTACTTTTTTTAATTTTAAATCAATTATAGTCTGAATTATTTAAATATAATAATTTTTAAATTGAAATTATTAATATTAAACTGATTTTCACATTTATTGAAGGTCGGAGCAATAGTTATGTAAATTTTTATACAATTTATTAACTAGTCACACTGCACACGCCCAATACAAAATATGAATATTACATGTACCCAGGCCGTTATAGTAGGCGTCGCTATTCTGACGCTATCGTAACATACGTCACGAGCACGTTGACGTCATCGGTGATGGTCGGTGAATCGAAATAACAAGATTTTACCCATTCAAAAATTCAAACTCGCATATAATACTCTCGAATGTATAGAATGTCTGGCACAAGTGCATTACGCCACGAGCATATCGCCGTCATCGTTTACACGGAATCACAAGATTTTACCCATCCAAAATTTCAAATACGCATATGATACTTTCGAATGTATACAATACCTACCAATACAACACCAACACATCCCAACATATGTATACGTCAAGAGGATGTTGAGGTGATCCCATAAGTATTTCCCATGCCAAATACATTTTACCTACGAAATCGCTCAACACATCTAAAGAAGATTTTACTTCAAAAAGTTTATACTCCGACCTATGTAAATAATCGGTGAGATTGTTCGTAGTTAGTTAAGTTTTCGAATCTCCTGTTGCTTTTCATAGTAGTTGTGGAGCCGAGTGAAATCTTAATTCTAAATACTCATCATAGTTTCGAGCCTATTTCGAGTGTACCGCAAATAATTCAGTCGGCCGCGGGAACTTACCGGCTTGCGGGTGAAACTTTACGGTCCGCTGTCAACTCTCAACTAACTCGTGACTTGTCAACTTCACAATGACTTGTGAATAGTTTATGTGTTTTCACTCGTATTGCGTATACAACATTTAAACGTATACTGCGATATGATCTGATATTTCGTTAAAATTTACTAATACCTAATTTCTCCGTACAATTTTACGTGTGATGGAAGTGCTTTATTATATGATTTTTATGTTATGCTGATAATAATTACGTGGTTGTGTTAAATGACTATTGCGGTCTATAACCATATATTACTAATATCAACAGAAGCACAATTCTGAGCCCAGTTATATCTGCAGGGAATATGGGTATTGCCAAATGGTCAACAATAGTCTTCGAAACGGAACATAGATTCGTATAAAACGATTAATAGTAAAAAGTAGCTAATACCCGCGACTTTGTCTGCATCGTTTATTTTAGCAAACAATATATTTTATGTACAGAGGAAAAACATTAGCACAGCACCACTTGCCTCATTTCGCTCACTATCAGTACAGTAGTTTATAGAAATCGTAGTTTCTTTAAACTTGCATAATTTCATATAAAATGAGGTTATCGTAATTTTTAAATAAGGACCAGGTGACTAAGAAATAAATCTAAAAAAATGTCTAAAATCTATTTTGTAATTTTTGCGGGATACGCGCACAACGACAGTCTTCTAACAAACCAATTCATTTTATTTATTTAAAATATACAAAGTAAATTTTTGCTACTCATAACAGAATTTCTCCATCCCAAGGGATCATAATAGTAAGCATAGATATAAAAAAAGCAATATAAAAAATTTTTTTCTAAAAAGTGAAAAGCTCCATATTAAATAAATGGGAAAAGTATCGTTATTTAGACAAGGTTAAACAGCGTCGATTTTTTTTCCTTAAATGTTTTTAGGTTATAAACTGAAGATTTGAACGATACCCAAATCAAAAAAGCCAACTTGTAAAATGTGAATAATGGACACCCTAATGTATATATAATATAACTAAAGGATCTATAAATAAAATGAATGTGTACAAAATATAAACACGTAGCTGCAATGCTGTGTATGTTACAGGTTTATTTATAGTAGTAGATTGGCGTCCACAGACACGGCGGCCATTACTGTCTCTGAAATATTCAAAGGAGTTCGTGGCGGAGTCGTTACGGTTACGTTGGCTTATGCAGTGTCGCTTACATTCCACTATTGCTGTCTCAATAAGTATGGAGTGAATATTGATTCATTTTATAATGACGTTTCATATGGTGTCATTGAATTTTAAACAGGAGTTCAAAATCAAGATATAAAATAAATACTACTTTATTAGAATTAAGCTTTAAGAAGGCGCTTATGAACAAAGCTACCACTGGTTTGGAAAACAACACAACCATCGAGAAGAACCGGCAAGAAACTCGATTGGGTTTATCTTTTCGACATACATATATACACATTTAAAATATATTAGACGTTACAATCGCTCTTAGCGGATGCACGGAGAAAGGAGTCAATTTCAGATATCACCATCGTTCAAATATTGATCCACTCTATAATAGCCTTTTGATACCTAAACCCGCTTGACATGGCGCTTAATCCTACAGCCCGGCAAATCGATAATATGCTTTGAGACTTTGTTGTAAAATCGAACGATAATCATTCCGATGATAGATGCGTGATAAAAACTGAACACAAAAAGTTTTTAAAAGGAGAAAAATATTTCTTAGATGATAAATGGAAACTATTTAGACGTCTTAAGGAGTTAGTTCAGTATTGTGATTGACGGGGCGCCGACGATCCAGTCTAGACTGTGGTGTGTGCCGCCACTACATACTAGTCTGACGACGCCATATTGACTATCGAAAGTATCTTTAGTGTTCGAAATGGATTCCATTTTTCTCTTTAACTCATTTATGATTATAGATTTAAGTGTGTTACATAGCAAAGTTGAGTTCGAGAAAAAAAAATATATAAGACTGAATTTTTGATTTAGCGTCGGTTGAAACCGACTGTTGGTGTGGCGACGCGTTGTTACGGCTTGTGTCACTACGTTATACGATTATGAATGTTTTATTTTTTATTTAATTAATATTAAATACATAAATAATGCGACATTTTCTCAAGTAAAGGAAACAAATCTAAGACAGCGGTAGAGACATATCACAGTCTATTCATAAAATAGAGTTTTAGAGTATTAATTGGTTTTAGTATTTTCTTTCTCTTTCTGTTATAATTTGTTAGTTTTTGTATTATTTATATTAAATCTTTAAAGTAGTTAAATAATTCGTTTTATTGAAATTGTTACTATTAGTATATTTACAAATGTGTTGTCGTGACCGATGATAAATAAATAAATGTTTATTAAATATACTATCATATTTTGCTTTAAAAAGATCTTATCATATAATTTTGATTATGCCATATTTGTTTGCTGTCGTAAACTATCATTTTATCGCATATTACCTGTAAAATAATTTCAATATTTCACATCTGCCAAGCATCCCGCGACGGCTCACACTTTTTTTAGTTTTAAGGTGTTTTAAGGTTGAATCGTGAACGGAACACAGGTATTAATTAAAGTGTAAGTAAAATTACCAGTCTGCAGTGTTCCCGAGTCGCCACACCTTGCGTAGACAGATTTATGCGTCTGACAAATCGTTAAATCGCGTGACGGAGCTCTTTGACTGTAGATGAGAAAACATGTTTTTATCTATTGTTCGTTATAAAAGATTTTTTTAATTTACTACAAGTTGACCCGGCCATGCATTGCCGTGGCTCAGTTATTGAAAAAGAAATTCTAAATTAAAACGCCGTGCCATCTATGAGATATCTATAACAGTTCGTCGTACAGTTTTCTGTCAACAAACTATTTTTTTTAAGCGCCATCTGTTCGAGACTGATGTAACTTACAAGTAATAACAATAATCAACACTGACAAACATTTCATGTGTAATTTTTAAAAAATGAGGTCATTAATCGAAATATAAACTATCCTATCTCTCAAGTTGGACCAAATTATACATAAATGCTAACGTTTCATGATGATCCATTGAGTAGTTTCGGAGTTAATCGTGGACAAACATCATGGCACTAGATTTTTATATATTTAGATATACATTTTAAAAGAAAGGATCTCTATATTAATGCAGGTTCTGTATTAAAAATTTAGTGACGTCTGAAGGTTCAAGTGTAAAAATTCTGAGTGAACTATACAAATGGAAATCTCTGGAAATACTAAACTGTATGTCGAATAGAATGGCAACAATATTTTTTATTTTTACACAACTGGACGGTTCTCTGTTATTTATATATATAAAAAAGGGATATAATGAGGCAACCTCTCAAGTTATTCTCGGGCTTTTCTCGATGACTCGGACTTTTTCCGATCCCGTAGCTTTGACCCTTAGTAAGTGTTTTCTTCTAAATTGAATAAAGTTTGTTTACGAATTTAGAAGTACTACAGTACGTACTTTCGTACATTTTTTTATTTTATCTTGTATAATATTGATCCGAGAGTTCGTATTACGTTGAATCTAGAAATAGGGCTCTTAAATGTATACAATATTGGAATACGAGTATAACCTATTTATTTTAGTATCGTAGGTAGCTAGGTCGTATTTGACAGCATGTAAATACTAGAAACAATAAGAAATTTGTCATTTACGATGTCGTGACATCATTATATATTATAAGAAAAAAAAGTCCTGTCTGTTTGTCTTTTCGTGATAAACTCAAAAACTCCTGAGTGGATTTTCATGCGGTTCATAAATAGATAGAGTGATTCACTACGAAGGTTTATGTATATAATTTTTCAAAATCTTTTTTTACTTTGGTTGAAATATAACGATAATTGTTAGAAGTATCGCAAAAAATCAAGCCGCCTGGGAGTTCTCACCGAAAATGCTGCCTAATCCTTTTCGAGATATAACAAAACAATCGAAGTAATACACGAAGCAGACGAAGTCGCTGGAATCAGCTAGTTAAAAATAATTAAAAACGTGATCCGCCATTTTGAGATGTGGTTGTTAAAAACTCAGCCGAGGGGTTAAGATTCTACACTTCCACAGAATGTCAATCGCGCCAAATTATACGAGGTTTGTTGGACGAAGCTCGTTTATTGATTTGCGGGGTTTGAGTCACGTGGGCTGGTGACGTCAGCACACGTAAGTACATCGGATCCGACGTTACTATGTTTTGTATTGTTGAGAAATAAAATTCAATTTTTTTAGTGAGTCTGGGTTGAGTTTGTACAACGATCTTAGTCTGTCATGCCGTGGCTTTTATATTTTATTCATAATTGTGTGTTATATGACTCCATATTTTGTAATATTGGTTGAATTTTACCTAACTAGTGGGCGCCCAGTGGTCGACATTCGACCATAGTTCATTGATTTTTTTAAGTTTCAATTTTATTAGCGTTAATATCATTGTTGAACGTAGAATGAAAAAGGGTAATTGAAACGTAAGAGTAAAATAATACATACAGTCGAGCATAGCAACCTGCTTCACAACCTTTTTTGAAGTCCATTATTGACAGATGTCAAAATGTCTTTTTTATTTACATGTGTGTATATGTTGTGTAAAATTGAAGCATTAGTGTGAGTAATGCATATTTTAATTACTTTAATGTACTTCTAATGCATTTTATATAAAATAAATACTGCACTTCTCCTCCATATAAACTTTAACTATGCCAAATTTCACGTTGATCCGTTCGCCCAATTCCGTTAAAAAGGGATACAAAGTTTAGGCTTCACGTATTAATATATAATTATGATATAGTTCGATTATTGTGTACAAGTAAGTGGATGAGAGGATGGTATTATTACCACGGAACATGAATTCAGAGATGCCACAAAAACTCCCTAGAATGTTCTAACAATGGGGTCATCATCTTGTTATACTATTCGAATTATCAAAAGATACTTGTAATATTATTACCTACTTGATAATGGCAGTGATAATCTAGAAGATTTCCAAAAATAAAACAAAAAAGAGTTCCTTAGTGTCATATAAATAAGACCAGGAGACCTATTTTAGCTTCAAGTGCATGAGACGGACTATTCTACGCAATAAAGGACTCGAACGTCTGGCGACTGTATTTATTATGAAGCCGTGTCTTTAACGGAGTAGGCAGGTGAGTTAGATCACCATTTTCTGTTTATTCGTTAAACTCTTAATGCATACGTGTAGCTTTCAAATGTGAGACAGTTTTAAAAGAAAATTACCACGTACAGACTTCAGGATCGAATAGTAACATAGATTATTAATTGTGGTAGAGCCACGGTGAAACTTTATTAGTTTCAGCATGAATGGGTCAGCTCGCCTGGGGTAATACCACCCTCTCATAGAAAACCGACGTGAAGTAACAGTGCTTGCATTGTTGCGTTTCGTTCGGTTAGTGAGAGCGCCGGAGACCCCCCTCCCCTCTCCTCTCCCTCTTCCCTCCCCTAACCCTTCCCTCCAAAAGATGGCAACGCACTTGAGACTCCTCTGGTGTTGTTAGTGTCATGGACGGTGGTGATCACTTAACAGCAGGTGACCCACCTGTTCGTTTTGCCAACTATGACATAAAAAAAAAATGACAGGTGTGTCTTTGGAAAGTATATTTCTAATGTTCAGAGGTAGCCCCGTTGTTCTATGTAGGATATTGTCATACAATGAGCCTCAGCTTTTGAGGTCGAAAAGGTTGTGAAATCACAGCGTAGTTAGTGATTGAGAATTTTCTGTTGCTAAGTGTTTTCTTGCAATAGCAATTTAAAGCCAACTCCTGTGTAATCATCGACCGTATCCTAATTTGACATCAGATGAGCCTGTAATCAATTACTAACATATAAATTGGGTCGATAAATTTCTAAATGAGTTAAATCCAATTTTAGCCGTTAATATGTAATATATGGATATTGTCATATAATGAGCCTCAGCTTTCGAGATCGTAAAGGTTGTGAAATCACAGCGTAGTTAGTGATTGAGAATTTTCTGTTGTTAAGTATTTTCTTGCAATAGCAATTTAAAGCTAACTCCTGTGTAATCATCGGCCGTATTCTAATTTGATATCAGATGAGCCTGTAGTCACTAACATATAAATTGTGTCGATACATTTCTAAATGACTTAAATCCAATTTTAGCCGTTCCTAACATATTACGTTATTTTGCAAGATTTTCAAATTTAATACATATAATATATACATAATAATTTGTAGTCCGGTGAAGCTGTTAAATATGTAATATATTTTGCAAGATTTTCAAATTTTATACATATAAAATATGAAGGTCATAAAAAAACTAAAAATCTTATGGACGGCAAAATTTGAAATTTGTTCTCGGTGTATAAGAACTGGAAATCTTTAAATAACTAAACATGTTATATGACCGATTAAAATTAGATTTAGCTCATGTTTAAATGTAACAACACAATTGACATTAGTTGTGTTACAGTGGTAGAATTACAAGCGAAATAGAAAAACATAATAATTTACTTCCTAAATAATATCCGGCTAATGATATCTCATTTCTGAAGCGTTTACTGAGATATAAAAAGTTCACGACGCCTCTCCACGCCCCCGCGTTCCTTCTTTATACGCTCGTAAAGATGGCGGAGCGTAATCTCTTGAAGATGACGTCATAAGGGTGACGTCACAGCTGAAAACTCGACCGGGGCTGTCGGGCCTTGTTACGAAGCCTGCGTCGCAGATTCATTAGGAATAGACGCGAACTATCGGGTACTGGCTTGGTACTTACAGATTAGAGATGAGAGAAAACTGATCGCAAGCTTCACTTTAAATTTCTTTTTGGCAACGAATCTACGAAATTATTACTGCAATTATCGAATAGGTAATGATATTATAAGTGTTTTGGGATAATTATAATGTTCTAACATCTCCTTGCTTGAACTGTCCAGGGAGTTTATTGTGACATCTCAGTGGTATTATTTTCCATTCACTTCACTTACGCCTAATAACTGTAAATTGTCACCAATGTTACACAATATAGAGTCAACTAATACAAGATTATGAATTAAATATAAAAGCCACTACACGACAGACTAAGATTCCGCCAAAAATTCCTACTTGATATTTAGAATGAGCATGGTATGATTTATACCTAGCTAATCACTACATATCATAAACGTACTCTGCCGCGTCTGTCTGTCTGTCTGTTTGTGATAAACTGAAAAAAATATTAACGGATTTTCATGTGATTTTCACCAATAGATACAGTGATTCACAAGGAAGATTTAGGTGTATAATTTGTCAAGGTTTTTTTTTATTCTCAGGGCGGTACAACGGCCGCCGGACCCGCTAGTTAATTATAAAAGCCACTACATGACAGCCAAAGATCGCACCAAAAACTCTGATTTGTTATTTAGTGTGAGCATATATATTATTAGCGGGGTGGTACGGTTTTACAGCCTGACTGGGTCGCAACCACCATGTATATGGCGAAAAAGCCCGTCATAGTGATTCGTTTCTGCGGGTCGCATTTCGGGATCAGCCTGTGCATATCTAGCTTTTCGCAGGGGCGACTAGCGATGGACAGTGTGTCACTCTGTGTTCGACATTGTTTTTGGATTATACTGTGCTTACCATCAGGCACATAGCGCAATCATTTTGCCATGCTACAATTTAAAAGAACCCTGACACCTTGCGAAATTCCCATCTAGTCCTCATTAGTCTATGGTCCTGATATAACATGGCGGACTCGTATAATATCTGAACACGCTTTATCATAATTATTATAGGGATGGATATTTTTGTTGAATCTTTAGGTATTAAAATTTAATCATAGTCAAATCCCAGTGGTTTTATTGCGTGTCTTTAGTTTTTATTAAGTAGCAGCGCAACTAGCGAATTTGTGAGAAACTAAAATTATTCCAACCTGTTTATTTACTGTGGAATCTCTTCTGTCTATATTTTTAGATTCTTGTATACGTAATTGTTGCAGGTGTATAAGAATTAATGTAGTAATAAATATAAGAAGATGGACAAGGGCATGTCCGTCGCCCTGGCAGTTTAAACTGCACAGACCCATGTGGTGGAGGCGCATTATGCCCATGTGACTCCCACAGTTCGTCAGAGGGTCTAAGACTCACTCCCCCTTTGAGGGGTCTACCATCTCTGACACCTCAGACCCCAGTCAGGGCCTCTTGAGGGGCTCACACCTGTCGGGGGAGCAGACGCAGTGCCAGCCGGCAGGCCCTGCCCCCCCACCTAAAAAGGTATATGAAGGCACCATGGGGTTTTAGTCCGTGCAAATCGGACATAACCCATCCTCAGCTGCCCGACGGGATGGGAATCTGTTGGGGATCTCCCCATGTATAAAAAAAAAGGTGTATAAGAATTAAGAATAAAATACATTTCAATCATTTTTATAAATGTCTGTCTGTCTGTTTAAACACGCATCACTGCTAAAATACTGCGTTCACGATAATACCTCACTTGGTTTCATTAAAATCGGTTCACTACAAAGTTATTGTTACTTTTAATGACGACGCGACTTAAGTACGAGAGAACAGTAGATAAGTAAATGTACTTAATACATTCAGATGACTTTATTATTAGCTTTTTTTTTATATAAAGTTGCACGCGGATGTAGTCGTGGACACAGGTAGCTTATAATATAATGATTACAATTTCTAAGTTTTTATTGAAAACCAGGTTATACTCAAATGATAATATATTTACCATATAAATAATTTCGATAAAATGTCGTGGTCACGTGTAATAAAAAAATTGCGATATAACCCGCAGGGTGGTGTTAGTTCTTCTGTTCGGTACATTGTTGTCTCTGAGAGGGTAGAAACCCCCGGGCCGTATTGTTAGGGTTCACTTATAAGTACATGGTCCGAACGAAGGTTCGACCGCGGTTATTGTGTAAATATGTTTTGTGTACATGCCGTGTTTTATGTATTGTTGATTGTGTATTGTTTTGAGACGTGCACGACCGACGTCAGGACGTGTAAGGAAAACATAATTTGGTTAGAATTATTATTTTTATTGTGGAACATGTGTTGTTTGGGGTAAAACAGTACTTTAATTTAGTTAACGTGGTCAGACATCGTCTCGATAGACGTAGGTTCGAAAAATAATGATGAAAACATAACATTGTGCAAGAGCTTTTGTAAGCCTGCCTGGCTAATACAACCCTCAAATAGGAATGGTGATCTGAGATCGATTAATTGAATAATCGATGTTTAGCCATAGATAAGTTGATTACTTTAATCGATGTTGAACATCGAATCGATCTCTGACATTATAAAATCGTGATTCGATTTGTTCTATTTAGATTTTTTTTAAAAAACCATACAATGTAAAAAAATGAGCCAACACGGGACGCTTGGCAGATGGGAATCATTGAAATTTTTCGAATCGAACGATTCTCAAATTACACTATAGGTATGCGAGCTCAGTGTGGGAAGAAAGATTGCGCACAGTCGCTTGCGCATGGAATCGCGTCGCCACGTCTCGCCACGCTAACAATAAGGTTTACCCTCGCCTATAGATGTTTCACATCAAAAAATGTAAGCGATGAAGTATTGAATAATCGATCCTCTAGACCTCGATTTTTTTATGGATCTATTCCAAAGAACACGATTCGGATCGATTTAGATGTAGACTTTTTTTTTGCAAAGATTCACCCATCTCCACTCATTCAATACACGTTAATTTGTTACATATTTTAATTAATTATATTTTACAGTTACATGGACGCGTTTCTAATTATTATTTGTTGATTCAATTACTAATATTTCGCTCTTTCCATTACTAATTTTTAACATAATGAGGTACATGTCGCGCAAAAAAATCTGAAGTTTTTTTGTTGTGAGATGTGGAAGGGGCCAATCTATTCCAGGCGGAAGTGAAAAGGAACGTTCACTATAATATTTAATGATGGATTTCCGCAAAGTAACGCCTTCTTCAATCAAATATGGGTATAGATATCTTACCACCCCAATTACTGGTACAATTACAAATACTGGATACGTTGATTGGAATCTGACACGCTTTACGCTGCTATTACGGTTGTACCACCTGATGTATGGTAGTTTATCGATTATCGTGTCCTACCTTAATAGGACATCACCCTATTACCGTTATAATTCACAATGTCCTACTTTCGTCTCTACACAATACTTTCGGACGAAAATTGACGCTTGGAAATATTGTGATCCATTTAGAGGGAGATTTAGAACGATTTCCCCGCTAATGTATATTTGAGCTGTGTTTGATGTTTTGCCACCTCCGCTGTCGGGAGGCGAGTTCAACACCGGGGGTGTATTCGTGGCAGAATTATATGTTACAGAAATAAATTGGGCAAGTTTTCCCGAACGACCGCCTAGTAATATCAAAATATATTTGTTTAGAGAAAATAGGTTTGTAGTTAAATATATTCTAATGTTAAAGAAAAAAAATGAGACGAAAAATAGTCATTTAAGTGGTTCCTCTTTGTCTACGATCTTTTTTTCATGCCAAAAGGCAGCAAACAGTTATACGGCCCACGTGATAGTAAATGGTTACCGTCGCCTATGAATAACTGCAACACCAAGGCCATCATTTTTGTGTTGCCGACCTGGAAGAGCTCGTTACAGTCCATTCTTGAATGCCACATCTCATAGCCCTTAACATTTTTGTCACGAAAACTTATCTCGTTTATTCAAACAAAAAATAATCTATAACTTTCACTGACTATTAGATTCTCTTCAAAGTAAAACGTTTTTTTCCACGCCCCAAATTTTGTCGTCCATTTATTGCATGTCGCATTACAGCCGGTCGCGGAGTTGGGGTAAAGTGAAAGCCATTCGGAAGTAATTTTTTATATGATTGATTTCCCATTATAATTAAGTCAAATTAAGATTAAAAACGCGATTTTAATACATATAAGATAATAATAAATGTAAAAGTATAAAAAAATGGAAAATGAAACAAAAACCCCATATTAAACGAATGGGAAAAATATCGTCACTTAGGTACGGCTAAACGGCTTCGATAAAAAAACTGTTACTGAGGAAATTGTGTGCACTTGTTGTGTGTGAAAGTGATCGACTTATTTTAGTTTGATTTCCTCTTGTAGTTCTTGTTGTGTCTCTTAAAATATACATTTCACGTAAGTATGGCAGGTTGTATGGCAATTGCAACACTAATGCCATCATTTTTGTGTTGCCGACCTGGAAGAGCTCGTTACATTCCATTCTTGAGAGCCCCATGTCATAGCCCTTATAATTTTCTGTCACGAAAACTTATCTCATTTATTCATACAAAAATTTATCTATAACTTTCACTGACTTTTAAATTCTCTTTAAAGCAAAACGTTTCTTTCCACGCCCCAAATTTTGTCGTCCATCTATTGCATGTCGCATTACAGCCGGCCGGAGTTGGGGTAAAGTGAAAGGCATTCGGCAGAGCAGCCAAGGCCAATATGGCTGCTCCCATGGCTTAATTCTTTATGATTTAAATAAATACTACGCTCAGTTTTTAACATGCGTCGAGCATCCGAATAAATGTATTTATTGGCTATTTCGTATACGCAAATTTAATTTATAATTTATTGTAAGTGAAACAATAACCCCATATTAAATGAATGTGAAAAATATCATCAAAAATATTTTATTCAGTTTAGGCGCTTATGAATGTCAAAGCTACCACCAGTTCGGAAAAAATAACCCAGTTATCGAGGAGAACCGGCAAGAAACTCGATCTGGTTTATCTCTTTATGGTATATGTTTTTATAAAACATAAACAGTTACATACGATTTTATGGATATGTTATATATTATGGATATACAGAGAGGGGCGTCATTTCCATGCGTCACAATCGTTCATGTATTGATCCACCCTATAGCCTTTTTTTAATAGTTACACATTAAAACCAGCTTGACGTGGTTCTTGAACCCAATATCCGGTAAATCAGTAATGTACTTTGGGAATTTGTTATAGAACCTAACATTATTACCCATTTTACGCTCTAAACTAACGATCTGGCCATAATCTTTTCAAAAATTTTACTTATCGACATTACATCCTAAACGTTTAAAAAATACTTTATTCAGTTTAGCCCCTTTGAAGGCGCTTATGAACGTCAACGCTACCACCAGTTCGGAAATACGACCCAGTCATCGAGAAGAACCGGCAAGAAACTCGATCTAGTTTGTGTCTTCATGGTATATATTTTTACAAAACAAATAGCTATTTTCGTTTTTAGTGGATACCCAGAGAGTACCCCTTATTTCCAGACGTCACAATCGTTCACCAATTGATCCACCTTATAGCCTATTTTTAATAGTCTTTAGACATTAAAACCACCTTGACTTGGTTCTTGAAATCACCATCCGGCAAATCGGTAATGTGCTTTGGGACTTTGTTATAAAGCCTAACATTATTACATACTATTTTAGGCTATAAACTAACGATCTGATCGATATCCAAGCCAAAAGGCCAACTTAATAAATGACGGACAAGCTAATACACATGTATATATGATTATGCAAACACGGAAGCAATTAACCGCTCTGGTTTTGACATGCCCGATTCCCAGTTATCAGTTTGATCCGTATTGTCACCGAACGGCTGCCTGCTTCAAGCGTATTCAATCACTCACAGCCGTAGTATAGCGACCTGTGTACGTGTAATTATTGATATTTTGCTCATTATATATGTGACTGATTAATGAACTATATAATAATTCCTTCGTGTGCCAATAGATGTGAAAATCAAATAAATGTTAATAAATTCAATATACAATTATTAAATTTAAATATTGTAATTCACACTGAAATTAATTTAAAAATTCAAAAGGGAGCACAGTTTTTCCATTGTTTTGAGTTTTTACTTCTGTCGGCAGTCCTTATGACTGCCTCGACTTTTTATTAATAATTTAGAATTTAACGTTTGAACATATATAAGGTGTATGGAGACAGATTTTTAGACAAGAAAAAGCCTTACTACTAAGCCACAACTTTATCACAATTATTTCTTTCACCGGACACTTGGGCTCGTTGCAAAGTTCGATAATACGTCGAGTGATACGTTCTCCTGACACCTTAGTACTAAGCCATTATCGCAATAGTATTTAGTAATATTATCATTATAAGAAACCCACTGCAAGGCCCATAGGCCTCCTCCCGAAGCAAGGTATGGGCATACTCACCACGGCAGTCCACGACGTATTTGCGTTTTCGAACCCTGAGAAATCCACAGGTCTATGTCTTCCCACATACAATAAGAACATTTTTCAGGTTCAGGTTTCCTCACGGTGTTTTCCTTCACCGTCAGCCGATAGTGTTACCAATTTAAATCAGTAAAGGTACGCGTGAACGATAAATTCGTGGGACACGCCGGGATTCGAACTTACCGACATCGGAATGATCTTCCACCGGTCAAACCATTAGACGATATAGTTTGTTGTCCATTAGTATGAAGTAACTGGAATCGTAAAACACGTGTTACGTAGACGTAAGTAATTTGCTACGATTGTCGTAGCAAATCCATAGAAACACGTAGTACGTATATTTTGTTGTTTGTTGGTCGCTTTTATTTTGCTAGTCGTATACATTAGAATGCTTCTACTATTTCTCAATTAAGGTTAATTTTTTTTCTATTTCTAATAAATACATTAATTTACAATCTAGCTGTGTAAAAAAACAGTGACAAATAAAGTCATCTGACCGTATGAAGTGCATTTACTTACCTAGTTTTCTCTCGTACTTAAGTCGCGTCGTCATTCAAATTACAATAACTTTTGATAGAGTGAACCGATTTTAACGAAACCAAGACTAAATGTTACTCAAGGATATGCTTTATGATTTTCTTGGTTTGAGCTTTTATCGTGAATGCAGTACTTTAGCAGTGATATGTGTTCAAACAAACATACAGACATTTCGAAAAAATTATTGAAATGTATTTTATTACTTATTCCAAGGCAACATTTTTTTTTTCACATAAATCTAAGAGTACAGACACGTTAGATTTACATTCTTATTATATGTATAGTGGATTAGTAATGGATTAGATATAGAAGATTGAGATTAGTAAAGGTACGCGAATTCCGCAAAATTCGTTGGTACATGCCGGGATTCGACGTAATTGAAATTCCACCGGTCAAACCACTCGACCACCATGATTTACTTATATTATACTATATTTGATTGAAGATTGAAGAGAAGGTGAACAACTTTGTGGAAATCCGTAATCAAATATTCTAGTGAATGGATTGTGGTTATTACACGTTAATCTGCGACATATTTTAATTCATTTTTAAATGATTTACAGTTACATACCAACCGACATTAGACTCAACAGATAACCAAGAACGTGTTTTTTTTAATTATTGTTATTATTTTAGTTACTAATATTTAGCTCTTTCTGTAACTAGTGTCAAATTTACCTATTTCAGGTACAACTCGTGCAAAGTAACGGCCACTATAATATCTATATATATAATATGCTAACTGAGCCGACCACACGTTGCTGTGGCTCAGTTATTACACGATGAATTAAAGTTATGATAAACTATTTTAAATAAAACGTAACTTAAAATATCTAACTTAAAACGTTCCGCTATATATGAGATATCTGTAACAATCGGTCATACAGCTTTCTATCAACAAACTAATTTAAAGCGTCATCTGTTCGATACTGATAAAACTTACTATTAATAACAATAAAGATTGAGATTAGTAAAGGTACGCGAATTCCCCAAAATTCGTTGGTACATGCCGGGATTCGAACCTACGGACATTGAATTGAAATTCCACCGGTCAAACCACTCGAACACCATGATTTACTTATATTATACTATATTTGATTGTATACGAAGGTGTTACTTTTTGAAAATCCGTAATCAAATATTATAGTGAATCGATTGTGTTTATTACACGTTAATCTGCGACATATTTTAATTCATTTTTAAATGATTTACAGTTACATACCAACCGACATTAGACTCAACAGATAACCAAGAACGTGTTTTTTTTAATTATTGTTATTATTTTAGTTACTAATATTTAGCTCTTTCTGTAACTAGTGTCAAATTTACCTATTTCAGGTACAACTCGTGCAAAGTAACGGCCACTATAATATCTATATATATAATATGCTAACTGAGCCGACCACACGTTGCTGTGGCTCAGTTATTACACGATGAATTAAAGTTATGATAAACTATTTTAAATAAAACGTAACTTAAAATATCTAACTTAAAACGTTCCGCTATATATGAGATATCTGTAACAATCGGTCATACAGCTTTCTATCAACAAACTAATTTAAAGCGTCATCTGTTCGATACTGATAAAACTTACTATTAATAACAATAATCAACATTGACAATCATTTAATTGAAAAATATCGGGGTCATTATACATAAAAACTAACTTTCATTAAGATTGCTTGAATAGTTTCCGAGTTAATCGTGGACATACATCATGACTCTTAATTTTATATATATTACCCAATAGAGAAATCTATTCTAAGACCTAAATCAGAGAAGATAGAAATAATCGTAATTCGATTAAATGACACTAGGAGGCATAAACTGAGAAAATAAGTCTCATAAAATACTATAAGGATTCACATCATAACTCATAATAACGTTTCCAGAAAATGACAAGTTCCTGTCTATTTCAGCTGTGTTATTCAAAGCACGTAGGACGTGAATACGTCATAGGAACCCGAGCAGCGACAATGGAAAACGAGGGCAATTATACCCCGAACCGGTCGGAGCCGCTCGTCCCTTCCCAAACGAAAATAATGAGACGCCGGGCCCTTCCTATCTCTAACGTATAAATATAACTTACACATGATATAAAAGTGCACGCAGAGAAATATGAAAATATGACCGTATTCAAAAAACATCACAGTAAATACACAATGGCTGCTTATTAATTAATTTCACATATACTTCCCATGTTCAGAATTTAGTTGAAATCAAATATTAAAAATGATCTTTTTTTTCTTAGAATTTCTTAAAGTACTATTGACAACTTATGTACCCTATAACTCGAGCAATTATATAGTTTCCGTGTGCATAACTTCATATAAACCTGTCAAGCTGTTTTTAACTTAAATTCGAATACAAACAGATAAAAAAACAACTCTTATACCTTTATGATAGAATGATAAAACTTACTATTAATAACAATAATCAACATTGACAATCATTTAATTGAAAAATATCGGGGGCATTATACATAAAAAAATAACTTTCATAAAGATTGCTTGAATAGTTTCCGAGATAATCATGGACATACATCATGACTCTTAATTTTATATATATTAACCAATAGAGAAATCTATTCTAAGACCTAAATCAGAGAAGATAGAAATAATCGTAATTCGATTAAATGACACTAGGAGGCATAAACTGAGAAAATAAGTCTCATAAAATACTATAAGGCTTCTCATCATAACTGATAATAACGTTTCCAGAAAATGACAAGTTCCTGTCTATTTCAGCTGTGTTATTCAAAGCACGTAGGACGTGAATACGTCATAGGAACCCGAGCAGCGACAATGGAAAACGAGGGCAATTATACCCCGAACCGGTCGGAGCCGTTCGTCCCTTCCCAAACGAAAATAATGAGACGCCGGTCCCTTCCTATCTCTGACGTATAAATATAACTTACATATGATATAAAAGTGCACGCAGAGAAATATGAAAATATGACCGTATTCAAAAAACATCACAGTAAATACACAATGGCTGCTTATTAATTAATTTCACATATACTTCCCATGTTCAGAATTTAGTTGAAATCAAATATTAAAAATGATCTTTTTTTTCTTAGAATTTCTTAAAGTATTATTGACAACTTATGTACCCTATAAGTCGAGCAATTACATAGTTTCCTTGTACATAACTTCATAAAAGCCTGTCAAGCTGTTTTTAAGTTAAATTCGAATACAAACAGATAAAAAAACAACTCGTATATATCTTTATGATAGATATCCATCACATAATTTGGGAACAAAATTAAATGTACAGACAGACAGATTAAGTTAATTAACGTATTATTTATTTTCTTTCAGGTTGACTCGAGTTCAATTTGGAGACGTTTTTAGGTAAGTTTATATCTTACTAATACTTAATAAAATCAACTCTTATTTATCTCCTTTCTTTGTTTTCGAAATGAATGATAATAAAAAAAGTTATAACAAATATATATGAAGATAGGCAAATTCATAGACTGTGATTATATTTCATAGAGGGAGTAGTCTCGGTAAATTTTCTATACAAAGTAAATCATCAATTAAATTTGCTACAAGAATATTCATGTGTCGATATAATCCGTCCATTAGTTCGTGACTTTAAAAAAATGAATGTGATAAATAACCCTTGTTATTTCCATTGAAAACTTTAGCTGTCGTGACTGTCGGGTTAATCTTAAAATGAAGAGTTGTAATTTTGCACGAATTTTTGAAGTGGACATTTCTTTAGGCACGTTGAGCGGTATATTTTAGGCAGGAGATAAATTTATAATTTCGCCTCATGACTTGCTAATAAGTGTGACCAACTGTACTGAGCTTGTGCAGATGGCGTCATACTAAGAATGCGTAGTAGTCATAAGAGCACAACTAATATTAATATTTTGTATTGAGATTGTGAAGCCTATCATATACTTGATGAACTGATAAAATGTATAAAAAACTATATGATTATTATTCGGAGTGCCAAAAGATGTAAAAGAGAGACCAATGATAATAATTTTAATTTACAAATTATGAGATTTAAATAATTCACACTATAATTAATTTTAAAAATCAAGACAGAACACGGTTATTTCATTGTTTTGAGTTGTCATTTCAATCGGCAGTACTTGTGACTGCCTCGCCTTTTTTATATATATTTGTCTCCTATTCAAAAATATCCTCAAGAAAAATTTGAACAAACCCTAAAAGATAACCACCCTAGGGTAGATATTGCTGATGTTACCCGAGAATAAGTAAACTTGACTGTATGTAATTCCTTAGCGAATTCACTAATAAGGAAAATTAAAGAAGAACGATTCAAAGCCTCCCCTCAAAAGCTCGCCGGTTTCGTCGTGTTTTATTTTTCCTATGAATTATTCCGTTTATTCACTACCGTATCGCACGTCGAAACCTGGTTTATGATGATTACGTGAGAGATAAATAAAACATCAAAGGTGCCTCTGCTCTCAATACTGTATGAATAATTAACACGGCGTGGTGTAATATTTTTTATACAATGTATCATCATTCAAATATTACGTAAGCACTGAAGGGGGGCGGAGGGTCCTTGATTTGCTTATTTTTGATGACATAGGGGATGCGGGGTCTGGATGGTGATTACGTCAGCAATATTTATTTATTTAACCAAAACAGATTTAAAAATCTATATCCTCTATATATTTAATATATATTATAATTTCAATGGTGGTATAGCCACGCTGTAACTATTACTGGTTTCAGCATGAATGGGTCGGCTCGTCCGGGGTAGTACCACCCTCTCATAGAAAACCGACGTGAAGTAACAATGCTTGCATTGTTGCGTTTCGTTCGGTCAGTGAGAGCGCCGGAGGCCCACCTCCCCTTCCCTATCCTCTCTCCTCTCCCTCTCCCTACCCTAACCCTTTCCCCCAAAGGGTGGCAACGCACTAGCAACTCCTCTGGTGTTGTTAGTGTCCATGGATGGTGGTGACCACTTAACATCAGGTGACCCACCTGTTCGTTTGCCACCTATGACAAAAAAATAATAATAATAATGTAAATCTAACGTGTCTGTATTTTTTAGATTCTTGAGATAAGAAAATTGTCGCAGGTGTCTTGGAGTAAATAATAAAATACGTTGCAATTCCTTTTCAGAGCTTCCCCTGCGTCTTAGCCCAAAATAACTATTCCGCGCGTACGAAGTCGTGGGAAGAAGCTATTAATTAATTATATTATTATTATTATTTTAGAAAGAGGTAAAGTTTGTGAGGTTGTAGGGAGTAATTATAAATATATATAATATATATATA
>MU158741.1:162398-184869 GCA_015888305.1 Antheraea pernyi | reverse complement strand
ATTTTATAATAATATAATATGTAAATTCATAATATACATTAATATTAATTGATAAATAATTTATCTTTAGTAAATTTATGAAACCACTGAAATAATTATTACTCTCTTTGGTTTTATTGAATGTCAAAATTTTTAGGTGACAGGACTGCTTTCACTTCATGTCACGTTGCTTCATGTTGCCATAAGAGTAAAGCAATATTTCCAAAGTCAATGTCAATATTTTAATGTTTAGTATTTCTTTATGATGAACTCACTTCAAATGATAATTCAATAAAAAAATTAGCGAAAAAATAGTTTGTAAAATGAAAATAAGAAAATTTGTTTGGTCATGAAAGTAATCCATGACTTACATCTCTGCGGTTACAATGATGTAGTTCAACTTTATGTAGCAATTATATTTAGTACATTTAATGGTGAATTATGAACAAAAATGAATTAATTTTCAAAAGTTAATGGTAGTATTAAAAACATCTTTGTTTTGGATTCATCATTTGATTCTATTGTATATCCATTACTTTTCCAAATGATGATACTGGTCATATCACTATTCCTCATAATGTACAGACTATATTTAATTCAATATCAGCCAGAAATACCACGCACCCATGGTGTCGTGTAAAATTGATTGAAAATTGTGTCGTGAGTTGCGATAAATTTCTTAGTATTTGAGAGCCTGACCACCTTATGTAACCGCCTGTTTTTTGTTTCAAATTTATGATTACTTTCAATTTTCAGTTGGATATCGATTTTTTTAAATGTTTATATAAATAAATAAAAAAGTGGCAAATAACTGAAGTAGGCATGATGAAAGTCTTTGATTACAGAGGTTTATACCCTTTGATAAAAAAACCCTAATAAAGTTCAAACTTTAAATATTCATTGAACTATTGTCGAATGTCGATTATTCCAATATATAAGCTATATTACTATAACGTTTTATCAAAATTCGTTGAGTAATTGTTACGTGAAAGATTGACAAAGACCCATCCATCCACAGAAACTATCTAGTATACAATATTAATAGAATTCATCCACTTAGTTGATGAATTGATTAGTTAATGAATTGCCTCCATGTCAATACGGAGTTGATCAATCATCTTAGGAAACACGAGGGAATCGGAAACGATTTATATGTATATAGGTCGTATAATGAAATGATTAGAGGGGGGGCTACAGGTAATGGTCACCACATAATTGTTTAATATAATGATGACAATTATTGCTATTTTCACTTAGCGCACTAATTACGAAATGCTAATTTTGTATTTTATATTTATAGTTACATACCAGAAATGTCAACCGTCAATCAAGGAACGCTTTTTAATTATTTTTAATGTTTTAGTCACTAATATTTCTCTCTCTGTATTTCGAATTTCAAATGCAACTTTTTCAGGTACAGTTGGACAAATTAAACGTCTTTTTGTTGCAGTTACACGTGGTAGCTGCCAATATATTCCAAAGCGGAAGTGCAAAGTAACATCCACTATAATATTTAATGATAGATTTCCGCAGAGTTACGCCTTCATCCAAATTAAAATAAAATTGCGAGACGAATTGAATTAACTGAGTAAAATAACCCGTAAATCCGCTGTCATGACTAGTTATATATAACAATACAAGCGGGCCGGGCAGACATTGTCCTGCCTTGATAATAAAAAAAATTATCTAAAATTCAACCGCAGCGCCACCTACCGGGTCCAAGTGTGAATCTAAGCCATTCTCGGATCCACTGTAACATGCACACAAAATTACATCGAAATCGGTCCAGCCGTTTAGGAGGAGTTCAGTGGTATACACACGTACAGAAGAAATGTATATATAAAGATATGAAAACTAGTTGAATTCCAGTTTTCTTTCATAATAAAATAAAATATTGAAATAACTTTAGGTGATAGAGCCACGCTGAAGTTACTACTGGTTTTAGCATGAATGGGTCGGCTCGCCCGAGGTAGTACTGAGCCACAGAAACCGACGTGAAGTAAAAGTGCTTGCATTGTTGCGTTTTATTTAGTCAGTGAGAGCGCCGGAGACCCATCTCCTCTCCCCCACTCCCCCCTCCCCCCAAACACAGGCTGGCAACGCACTTGCAACTCCCTTGGTATTGCTAGTGTCTATGGACGGCGGTGATCACTTACCATCAGGTGACCCGTTTGTTCGTTTGCCTCCAATAATATTTAAAAAAAAACATCTCCAAACGATGATATAAAGACTATAACAATTATAAAATATCTGCCATAAATATCGATGCATCTAAACGACATGAATCTCGTAAAGCAAGATTTATTATGTCCTTTTCCGACATTTACATCTAAATTCAGGACGTTCATGGTGAATATTATATGTATAAAATATGAAACTGGTGTATGTAAGTTATGTAGGTAATATATATTCAGGTTTTTTGTAATTATTTTGTCGAAGAGAATGATCGATTGTTGTTATTGTGTAGCACGACCTCTATGTGACACCAGACGAGCGGTTATGTGCTGAAAAAAATTGACGCCAAGTAACAGACGCGAACGCGACGAGAAATGACCTCCGTCTCATAATAATATCGTAGTAGCTTTGAAACTATTATTCATTTCGTTCAAATGACAGGTTTTTACCAACAAATTTGAAATATATTTCAGCCCATATCTTCATAAATCACTTTTTGTAAAGATTCATAGAATTCCGTTCTTTTGTTTCTATATAGTAAAAGTAAACAAACAATCATCCATATTATTATCTTTTTGTTTTGTTTGTTTAAAAAATACATTATATTTATCTCGCTTAACCCCTGGAATATCCAAAACCATAGAGGTTTAAGCTCCATACCAAGAAATGTAGACTTATTCAAGCATAGGTCAATAGATTGTTGGCAGCAAAAGCTTAAAAAAATCTGATTTATTAAGCATTTTTTAAATAACAAATTATGTATTATTGAGTTGTAATTTTTATGTAAAATGTATTTTTAAATTATTCTTCATTTGTACGAATTAACAATTTACGATGTAGTGAAATTAAATAAAATTGAAAATATGATCTGCGCTTTTCAGATCTGGGTCTTAAACATCAGCCGAGGGGTTAATCAATGTCTACAGTCAAAGGATATACTTATCTATACATTATATCTACTGACCCGACTTTTGGAATTTAACCCACAGGCTGTCCGTTTTCATTAGACAAGTTAATTAGGCAAATGGATCTATCAACCCTACAATACGATTCAAGCGTATCATGGTGAGACTCTTATGCCGATGGATATGACAGCAAAAACTGGAGGTGAATTCTCGATCTCTGTGTGGCCACTATTATTTTATATCTTTATACTTACGTCAGTTAAACCGTAGTCAGTGCTTTGCTGAGAAATTAAAGAAAAACTTTTGATGGCAACAATTAAATACAGTATTTGGTACTCCTTTATACCGGCGATTTTTGTGGGGATACGCACAGTGCCCTTAAAGTGAATTTTCAAAAATATCGAAAATTGCCATAAAAACTTTAAAAAAAAGAAAGAGTTCGAAATACGCAATGAAAAATAAATAAATCTTGGTAAACTTTAGAAAAAAATTGGATTTTTTTTAATAGGTCAAAATTATCCAAATACAAAATTTAATCTATCTTTCTTAAACAGTTACCGCGTCGCACGTAGGGCACTAAAAATATTAAAGTCGGTCGTAATTTTTTCAAAAATTTAAACGCTATTCGATGTCTCTAATAAAAAGCAATAGAAATACATAAATGCACCTTTTATTTTTATTTTTTTCGAACTGACTACGCTATTGACCAAGCATGGTCTTAACAGCTTCACCGGACTACCCATTGCACTTTTTAGATTGGCCTTACCTTACTGATTTAAAACTGATTTAAATGTACCTATTCGATTTCTTTAATAAAAAGCAATAGAAATACATAAATGCACCTTTTATTTTATTTTTAATTTTTTTTTCGAACTGACTACGCTATTGACCAAGTATGGTCTTAACAGCTTCACCGGACTACCCAATGCACCTTTTAGATTGGACTAACCTTACTGATTTAAAACTGATTTCAATGTACAATGTATGGGAAGCTACCTAAAACTATGAATAATTAGTGATTTGTCGTTCTGAAAAATTTACAACATTATCTTACCATATGCCACAAATATTCAGAATAAAACTTTTTTCATACGCCTTTTACGTTATTATTCTTCTTGTAATTTTACACAAATATAAAATTAGCGGCAACGATGAATTATATCTGAGATAAGAGCCTACATTTCTATGTCACACGGATATACTTTGCTAGTGCGTATATAACGAAACAAAATTAAACTTTTATTTTTGACGTGCACAAATTGTTGTTATTGTGTATGCATACGAGACCAGTGAAAGATTTTACAATAATCGCACGTCTGTGACAAATACATAGCTTTCGTCTTATCTGGTTATAATTGAAAGAGGCGTCTTTTTGCGAGGGATTTTAGACTATAATAGCGCTCGAGAAACGAGAGAAAAAACAAATAAAATATTATCTGAATATATTAAATCAATTTACTTATCTCTCGTACTAAATCCCGTCGTCATTAATATTACAATAAATTTTAATAGACTAAACCGATTTTAATAAAACAAAGACATGTTACTCGAGAATATGCTTTATTTTCTTGGTTTTATAGTGAACGCGGTACTTTAGCAGTTATACGTGTTCAAACAAATAGACAAACAGACATTGCTAAAAATGATTGAAATGTATTTTATTACTTATACCAAGACAACTGCAAAAATTTTTTTCAAAAAAATCTATAAAGTACAGACACGTTAGATTCAAATTATTATTATATGTACACATACATAAATACTGTGAAATATAAACATATATTAATAGGTATTTATTATGACCAACATAAGGTCTCAAGGAATACTCAACTCGAAAGTCAACGAACTTTACCCAAACTCCCTTGTACAATAGTGATACTTCCTTTGAAATATTCCTCCCTTGTTTTAGTTTACCCGTAACAAGCGATTCGTTACCTTATCTTTAAGGAAATAACGTTTAATTAAGCTTAAATATTAATGTACGTGAACTCGCAGTAGAGTGTAATTGGAGTTTTCGCGAATCAGTGAGTCGAGATCCGCTTGTTTGGACAAGTGCGTGATACACACGGCTGCAACGTCTATCGAACATGTTGAGTGTGTTGTCTCCAACATATATATATATTTTATAAATAGTGCTACGGTTAAGTAATCTCGCTGTGAATTATGGTAAACATACAACTATCCAAAACAACGTTGACCATCGAGTATTGGCATTCTAAAGCCGGTGGTAATTGCGATTCCGGGTAAGTTACACTTGAAAGACCTAATAATATAGAAAGTAGGGAACACATTTATCCAGCAACGACTACACAATCTCCTAATAAAACATATACATTACTTCGGGCCCGGCGGGCGTTGCCCCGCTTTAATAATAAAAAAAAATCTTGACAAATTATATACTTAAACCTTCCCCATGAATCAGTTTATCTACTGGTGAAAACCGCATAAAGATCGGCTTATTAGTTTTTGAATTTATCGCAAACAGCCTGACAGACAGACGTGGCAGAGGACTTTGTTTTATAATATATACATTACTAGCTGACCCGTGCAACTTCGTCTGCATCGAATCGGTTATGTACGTAATTATTTACGACATCACATTAGAAACCTCAAAAATAAAAGTATTTCTCCACTATTTAATGGATGTTATTATACATATAAACCTTCCTCTTCAATCACTCTATCTATTATAAAAACCGCATTAAAATCCGTTGCGTAGTTTTAAAGATTTAAGCATACATAGGGATAGAGAAAGCGACTTTGTTTTATACTATGTAATGATACGTTATGTTGCGTATAACCTTCTTTTGGCGCAAAGCATTAATACTTGCGCTGCTGTATTACTGCAAAAAGAGCGTAAGCGTCAACACTTATTGACACACAAGGCGTTACAATTGCTGGTTACAAGTGTCGTCCTAACTAATGTTGATTAGAACTGCTGTTAGCTACAGTGAATACTTGGGCTGTGTACCTTTTTGCTGCTTCATGTCAAATCAATTATTTGTAGACTAGTCTGACAATTTCCATGTGTACATATAAATACTGATCATAACGTAGTCCGCGTTAAATTGTGTTAAGTATTTTATTAACAATTTTGCATTTACTTTGGTTTTATAAGATTATAATGTGGTACTTAGGAGACTATCAATAGTAGTCCGGTGAAGCTGTTAAGACCTAGATAAGTCAAAAACGTAGTCAGTTCGAAAAAAAAAGAGACTATCAATATATATTGGTGTAGCAACAAGGAGTCGACTGTATTACCAAATTTGATGATAAAGAAAACGTGACGAAAGAAACGATGTTGGAGGTGGTAACTTCCCAAATGCTAATCAAATCGTGTTTGTGAATCCACGCGATAATGGGTGTAGGATAGAAAAGATTGGTACTCACGTGATCCACGTCGTTGCAGAATTCTCTTCTACGAACTCCTTTCATCTGCGTAGGCGCGTGAATGTGTTTACAGCACGACGGCTTCAAATTATGCGAGCGTGCGATAACGAGCGACAGAACCGAAGTCGAGTGTGGATCGACTAATTGTAATATGGATAGTTGGAGCGGGAGGGGGTGGAAATAGGAATGAGACATTACATGTAGTTTCCGAAACATTTTGGCAAAAACTTATATCATAATAAAAGTTTGTCTACCTAGATGCTTCAGATGAAAAGCCGGTCCATGATCTTTATCGACAATGTTTCATTTTTTTTTTTATAGTAGCACGGCAAAATGACTGCCCTGTGCCTGATGGTAAGCACAGTACAATCCAAAAACAACGGCGACCACCGAGTGACACAGTATCCATCGCCGGTCGCCGCTGTCATGCCGGTCTGCGAAAAGCTGGATATGCACAGGCTGATCCCGAAACGCGACCCGCAGAAGCGAATTACTATGACGGGCTTTTTCGCCATATACATGGTGGTTGCGACCCAGTCAGGTTGTAAAACCCTACCACCCCGCTTTCGCCATTGCCTCGTTCGTTATTCAGCAGGGTGCACCACGTGCAGGTGAGGTTAGCTTGGATGTTTCAAGTCTTAGATTTTATTTGACACCCCTTACACCCCTATATTTGACACCCCTTACACCCCAAAGTTAATAAATAAGCGTAGTTTAGCTTTTTTGATTCAATAAATAAATACCACAATTTAATTGAATATATTAGCTGCTACTCGCAGCTTCGTCTACGTTGTTTATTATCTTATGTAAAAAAAGATATAAGAACCACACCGCTTGGTTCGTCAGGGTAAGACAAAAATATAAAAATAAAATCATAAAAATAAAATCGCCCATAAAAAATGTTATTTCTTAATATAATAACTTTATATGAAATAAAGCTACCATTATAATGTTTTTGTTAATAAGGACGAAGTGATTAAGAAGTAAAACTAAAACAAATGTGCTAAATATATGCAGTAGTTTTTCAGTGATACGCGCACAACAGTAGACATCTAGCATTTTATTTGTTTATATAAGATTGTGCATGTTAATAATCCGTGTGTATCGGTTCTGTTTTATCCAAAATACCTCGGGGTCATGGCGCACACAACCGCCAGGGTTTTAACAGCCGCTGCACCTTAATTAAACTTTGTTTACTTGTTTGTACAAACACACTGTACTTTAGGTATATGTATATACTTTGTTCACTAGTTTATTACGTTTGTTACTTAAGTATTATAACTTTTGTAACTAATTAAAAATTTTCTTTAGAAAGATATTTTAATTACTTCTTATTTTAGTATTTACTACTTACAATCGTAACGTTCCATCGTCAATATGAGAAAATATTTTATACTATTTTATGATAACTCTAGCTCATTCCCGCGACTTCGGTTGCGTATCTCTGTTGTTTTGTAATATCTCAAAGGGATTTGGTAGCATTTTCGATGCGAACTCCCAGGCAGCTTGACTTTTTCCGACATTTACTACAATTATCATTATATTTCAACGAATTTACAAAAACTCTTAACATACTATATAACTAAACCTTCCTCGTGAATCATTCTACTATCTATTAAGGAAATCCTTTTAGCAATTTTTGAGTTTATCGCGAACTGACAGACAAACGCGGCGGAGGACTTTAACGGCGGAGGAATATGTTTTTTTTTTTTCATTTTTCTTAGGTGGCAAACGAGCATGTGGGTCACCTGATGTTAAGTGATCACCACCGTCCATATACACTTGCAACACCAGGGGAGTCGCAAGTGCGTTGCCACCCTGTGTTTGGGGGAGTGGGAGAGGAGAGGGTAGGGATGGGGGGGGAGGTGAGAAGGGCTCTCACTGACCGTATACTTTGTTCACTAGTTTATTACGTTTGTTACTTAAGTATTATAACTTTTGTAACTAATTAAAAATTTTCTTTAGAAAGATATTTTAATTAATTCTTATTTTAGTATTTACTACTTACAATCGTAACGTTCCATCGTCAATATGAGAAAATATTTTATACTATTTTATGATAACTCTAGCTCATTCCCGCGACTTCGGTTGCGTATCTCTATTGTTTTGTAATATCTCAAAGGGATTTGGTAGCATTTTCGATGAGAACTCCCAGGCAGCTTGACTTTTTCCGACACTTACTACAATTGTCATTATATTTCAACGAATTTACAAAAACTCTTAACATACTATATAACTAAACCTTCCTCGTGAATCATTCTACTATCTATTAATGAAATCCTCTTAGCAGTTTTTGAGTTTATCGCGAACAGACAGACAAACGCGGCGGAGGACTTTGCTTTATGTTGAACTTAATATGTTTTTTTTTTTTATTTTTCTTAGGTGTCAAACGAGCATGTGGGTCACCTGATGTTAAGTGATCACCACCGTCCATATACACTTGCAATACTAGAGGAGTCGCAAGTGCGTTGCCAGCCTGTGTTTGGGGGAGTGGGAGAGGAGAGGGTAGGGATGGGGGGGGAGGTGAGAAGGGCTCTCACTGACCGTACGAAACGCAACAATGGAAGCACTATTACTTCACGTCGGTTTTCTATGAGAGGGTGGTACTACCCCGGGCGAGCCGACCCATTCATGCTGAAACCAGTAACAGTTCCGCGTGGCTCTACTACCTACAAAAAGTAGTGAAAAATAATTCAAAATTTCCTTTGGTAAGATGATTCCTGCAAAGTATATTTTAATTGCTTCTTATTTTAGAATTAATACTTACAATCGTAACGGTTCCATCGTTAATATGATAAGATATTTGATACTATTTCATAACATGTCATAAATTTTATAAACTATACATTTTAACGTTTCCATACAATCTCACCCTATATTAAATGACGAATGTTGTATAAAATGGTAAGACGTTAAACCCCGAGGAGGACTGACTCTCAACTGCAGCTGCTGGACCACACATATACATGCTTTGCGAAAGATTTTAATCTTAACGGGAGTAGAAAAAGCAATACCACCATTTTATGATTGTTGCCTTCACCGAAAGCACTTCCTCGTTGCAGGGGTCAAAACGTGGCCGTGCAATATCGTTTTTAAATTTGTCTATTTTCCTATGCAAGACAAGTAGCCTTAGCACTATTAACATTTATACGTAACACTCGCTCACAATATTTCCCACGTTAAAAAGAATTGAGGTTTTTTCTTTCTTCTGTAAAACTATTAAAAGATTCCATCCACAGGCTTTAGTCAATGAAAATGCTTAATAAAACCAGTAGGTACCTAGACTGGGATAATGGCCTCTAAGCTCCCTTTACGCACATAAAAACTAATTTTATTTATAAGATAACGCGCACCACCACTCGCCCCGCGGCTGTTGGCTGTATAAATTTCAGATTATCCACCGTTGCGGCCGGAGAAATTGCTCGCGAGAGGGTAAGGCCGTGGTCTCAGTGCGCGTGTTAAATTATTTTATTTGTTGTATTAAATATAAAAACATATCATGATATGATTAAGTGAAACCGATTTTAATATGACTAAAGGAATTTTTTAAAGCATAAAACAAAATGAAATCAAAATATCAAATGCAAGGCAAAATGTATAATACACTTTACACGAGAGCTTCGCTCGGACCGATATTGCAAAACGAACAGAATCACAGCTACCCGAGCGGCAGCGCTTTTATAGTGGCGAGTAACTAACATCATTCATGAATTTTTTTTTTGGAAAGTGAAAACTAATGCTCTTCAAATAGCGTCTTTACTAATATATTTATTGAAAGCAAATGAATAATTTATACATATTATTCGTTATTTACCAAGTTATTTACAATTTTAAAGCCAGTGTAACTGACGTCACTTGTCACGTGGTTTGTTAACATGAAAAGTAATGCTTTTTGAATAGTGGTTTTTGCTAATATATTTGTTAAAAGCCTCACTGTTCATTTTTACAAAATAATTTATACATATTCATTATTTATCAAGTTATTTACCTTTTTAAAGACAGTGTAATCATCTGATCCAGTTTAATCAAAACATACCTCATTTGGTCTTAGACACATATTTATTTAGTAATTATTGTTTTTATTACTTCTTTTTTTAAATAATCTATCACGCGCGAGTAACCTGTAAGAAAAACGTTTTCTGAAACGACATTAATTTATACAGATTTATAGGGTCCCTTACCCACCAAGTTGGCTCTTTTGATATTGTAGCACTACATATTATAAAATAAAGTCATCTGCCACATCTGTCTGTCTGTTCGCGATAAACTCAAAAATTACATAAGGGATTTTCATATGGTTTTACCAGTAGATAAAGTGATTCAAGTAGTCCGGTGTAGCTATTAAGGCTTGTCTAGATCAACTGCACACTCAGTTCGAAAAAAAATAAAAAAAATAGTTAACTATACATTTACTCGTTTTGATATAATACTAGATTCAGATATAGATATATACATACTTACACAAATAAATATCTATCTTATGTTTAACGCGTAACATGTAACATTATTTCCCTACCGGGCCATAAGAAGTTTCGCTTCCAAAACTTAGTATTACCGTGAACAACTACTGATTAAGATTTTAAATCGCTAACGCCAGTATCGGAGTGAAAACCGCTCGCAGACGGACCTCAGCCTCGGATCACCTTCGTTTTAAGTCGGGTTTATGCTAGCACCCGATTGTATTATTACAAATGCTTTTTCGTATTACCTTCACGCGCTTCACTCAGAAGATTTCAGTTAGAAAGCTTAGTAATCCCTGAATTTTACATATTATTATATTTTGTAAACATTTCATTTTGGAATAAGCGTTTTATTAAAATACATCGCCAGTGAGGGCTTAAATAGACACATCTGACACCTTCACTTTTTCTTTAAATTTTATTATGCAGATGAACAATTTTATTAGACTAAACCAGACTAACCAACCATAAACATGGTCTGTTTTCTCACTTTTTAGACGCAAAGCGCAAATTATTCACAATTGGAATCCTAATATCTTTACATGGTATAAAATTAAGGCGCTTACGCTGTCTGTTCGCTTAGTTCTTTTAAACAATTCAAAAGATTTTAATCTGTCTCAGTATCAGTATCAGTCTGCAATAGGTGATTCAAGAGGTAGGTTTATATGTATACACATACATATTAAAGTACAGAAAAACCGAAAAATTAGAAGATTTGTAATGTGATGGCGTAACAAACATATTTTTATGCGTTTATATCACAAACGCTGGCTAAACCTTACGAGGTAGATCAAATTAATGTACTGCGGAATTGTTTATCTTAAAAAGATCGATAAAAAAGTCTGCGAGGGTATATATTTACCTCCAAAGGATAACCCACAGTAACCGTTATTATCTAATAATTATGTGTTATTTACCAAGTTATTTTATTCAATACAGTATCATTCCTTATCCAATTACATGCATTACATACGTTGTACATGTCATGTAGAGCAAAACTACCCTTAACGGTATTTCATTAAAATGTATATCTACATTGCACCCGTGCAAAGTTGGGGCTGGTCGCTAGTTATTTATAAATGCAAAGATAGTTTGTTAGCTTGTTACGCTTTTAAGCCTGAACTACTCGATTATCATAAAATTTTGTAAGGTACCTTTCATACAGAAAAAAATACTGTTCTCGAGCTGTAGGTCAAATAAATATTAACTCGAGTGAACCCGCATTCAAAAGTTAGTGTTTAGTATAATATACACTCTTCACTATACTTAGTCTGACCATAAATACTGTTAAAATTAAAAATAAACAAAATATTACATTATGTATACATAATGTACATATTACATATGTCATTTTTATATGATTATTCATTGAGTTTTCTCATTTTGGCGCTAATACATTGTACAATATTTTGCGATATTAAAATCGAGTGGGGTGATAAAGAGAACCGAATCGCTGTGATTGCATTACACAAAGTAGGTATGGAGCCAAATGCAATATTTAAAACTCTCCATACGCTTGGTATTAGTAAAATGTTTGTGTATCGGGATATTAATAGGTACAATGAGACCTCCTCTGTTAGTGCCAGGAAAAGATCTGGCCGTCCACGTAGTGTTCGTACGAAAAAGGTGGTCAAAGCAGTAAGGAAAAGAATTCGAAGAAATCCTGTCCGAAAGCAAAAGATTTTATCTCGGGAGATGAAGATAGCACCTAGAACCATGTCGCGTATTTTCAAAGGATGACTTAGGACTTGCAGCCTATCAGAGACGTACTGGTAATTTCTTAACTGATAATTTAAAAAAGAATAGGGTGGTAAAATGGAAACGAATGCTGAAGCGGTAAGCAAAGGGAAGTCACAAAAAAATTTTGTTTACGGATGAGATTTTTTTTACAATTGAGCAACATCAAGTACAAACAAAATGACCGTATATATGCTCAAAGCTCTTACGAAGCTTCCCAATTAGTCCACAGAGAGCAACGTGGGCACTATCTGATTTCAGTGATGGTTTGATGGGGTATTATTAGCTATAAGGAGTGGCTGAGCCATACTTTAGTAAGAAAGGTATTAAAAAATCGGCACAAGTGTACCATTCTTGAAAAGGTAGTGAAGCCCCCTAACAACACCATATTCAAGAAACCAAGAATGGTCCTTCCAGCAAGACTCGGCGCCGGATCATAAACCTCGGTCTACACAGTCTTGGTTGGAAACGAACGTTTCGGACTTCATTAGAGCTGAAGACTGGTCGTCGTCTAGTCCCAATCTTAATCCGCTGGATTATGATTTATGTTCAGTTTTAGAGAGTACAGGTTGCTCTAAACGTCATGATATTTTGGAGTCCCTAAAACAATCCGTACGATTGGCAGTGAAGAATTTTCCTACGGTGCGTGCTTCTGTTTATAACTGGCCGCAACGTTTAAATTTTTTTTTTCTTTGTTTCAGTATTTATGGCAAGACTAGGTACATTAATTAACTCATAGAAACATTTTGGTATCATTTATTCAAAGAGAGCTCGCTGTCTTTATGTGATTACGGTTTTTTATTTATTTATTAGTCCACAAAACTGACTACAATCTAGTTATATATTTAGAAATGAACAATATTGAAAAATCATGCGATGATTGCACTCTCCTAGATGTGGACACAGCATGCAAATAGGATAAAGAGAAAAGACTTTAGGCGGTACTAAAACTAAATAAACTAATCCACCATAAAATTAAGATCCCAGAAATTACATTATTTGTGTGTTTTAAGGTTATTTTTAATACAGGTAACAAACGGAATATTGTACTGTACTGGTGGAACTGGGGAATGTTGACCAGGTTGAAGTTTGTTTATGGCTAGAGCAATCATTTGAATTTAACATTTTGTACACGGTATTTTGCCATGTCTTTTACCGCTTTTAATGCATCATTGGGTTTTGTAAAGTCACCTTTATCGATGACATCATTATTTAAAATACGATAATAATTGAAGCATGTACGTAGATTTACCAAATAAGTATATCTGGTTTGCTTTCTGATTTTGAACTAAGAAATCTGGATTTCTGTATTTTTTCTTTAACACCCAATTAGGTTACTACTTTATACATCACTCGTATAATATTAGAAACCTTTTTGAGATAAATCACTTTCATATGAAACATCATTTTCCAATTTGCCCGCTAGCTGTTGTCGTTTCGGGCGTAACGTGAAGTGAGTGAATCTCGTAAACTTGATTCATTTGGCAGGGGTGGCCTTGTCGATCATTCGTTCAGTTACGACGAGTTTGGGAATAGGGTTTTCATACTTCATAAAAATCTACATCCTACTCGGGACACTTTGAACGACGCCGTCTTGCGATTTATCACGTTGCATGCGGATATATTTTGCCGCGGACTTACGAGTGCACTGGCACATTGCAATCGGGTATATTTCGTCGTGGACTTACACTTACAGCAGCACATTGCATGCGGATCTATTTTATCGAGGACTTAAGTTTACATGTTGCATGCGGGTCTTTTTTATCGCAGACTTACGCGTGCAGAGGCACTTTGCATGCGGGTCTTTTTTATTGCAGACTTACGCGTGCAGCGGCACTATCCTTTCGAATCTGTTTTGTCACGAACTTACGCGTTTAGTGGGTGTTTTGCCGCTAATAACTCGACAGAATACCCAGTAACTCGACAAACTAAATTTCTGCAAAGAAGCAATACGAGTTTATGTCTAGCAACACACACATTATACATTCGTGCATAGTATTTATACGTTACCCCTGTGGTACCTTGCTGGAACCATAGTTCGGCTCGTGGCGGTGGGGTTTGGTTCTAAGGCGATTAATCTGCCCACGAACCCCTACACTCCACACCGTGCCTCTCGGCCTGCCCGTACTATCACTTCGATATCGCTTACATTGCTTTTTGACCTATAATTTTTATGTTAAACGCTTCGCTCCTAAAAGCCGTAGCGCGATGTGAAACCACAACCTTACTCAATAATGAAGCCATAAAAAGCAATAAAATAAATTTAAAGTCCGACTTATACTTTCAGAGATTAGCGAGTTAAAAAGAAATATTAATCTTTTAAGTTTTCAATTGTCCGTATTGTTTTTACCTAATCAGTAGCTACTTTCTCTTATTTTAAATAAGAGCATGTCAGTCTAACTGACATACGAATGTGCTTTAAAACTAATTGAAAACGTAAAGCTAAAAAATAATTTGCTTAATTTATAAATTACTAGCAGACCCGGCAGACGTTGTCCTGCCCTGATTAAAAATAAATCCTTGACAAATTATATACTAAAACGTTCCTCAGAAATCACTTTATCCACTGGTGAAAACCGCATAAAAATCCGTTCAATCGTTTTTGAGTTTATCGCGAACAGACAGACAGATAGACGCGGTAGGGGACTTTATTTTATACTATGTATACTATACTGTATACTAAGTATATTGTTACAAAGAGTTACTTTGTCTAAAATCAGTAGAATAAGAAAAAAATAATAGAGTTCAGTAAACAAGTAATCAGTTCGGCGAATACACATTTTTAAAGTGCTACCGTAATTATAGCTACCGCAAACCCCAGACAGAGTCCGGTAACTCTGTGCGAGTTCGACCGCAATTCAATTACTTAATGTAATTACAGTTACCTGAGCAGTGTTCCCGGCTATCTGGGAATCACTAACTTTTACTATTTATATTAGGGATAACAACAATTTCCTCTAGATATATATTAATATACCTGTAGTTCTGTCTGTACGTGTGTTATAAAGTGTTTGTATATTTAACTGAAAAATATCTTAATCTATTTTTAAGCAATTTTTTTTACTAGAAGCATATTTAATTTCTCGATGATTAACTAATAAGATATATTAATAATACTTGCAGAAATAGTTAAAAAAAACAAATATTACATTTATTTATTCGCAACTTAAATCAGTGTCATTTTTATATGTATATGCAATATAATTTGAAATATCATCAGCCTGTAAGAGACCCACTGCAGGGTCATAGGCCTCTTCCCGAAGGAAGGTATGAGTATAATCACCACGCCAGTCCACGACGTATTGGTGATTTCAAACTCTGAGAAATCCACAGTAGTATGTTTTCCCACATACAGTAGTACTACAAGAACATTTCTCAGGTACACGCTTCCTCACGATTTTTTCCTTCACCGTCAGCCGATAGTGTTACAATTTAAATTAGTAAATGTACGCGAATTCCTAAAAACTCGTTGGTACAGGGGTCGAATCTGAAGGCATCGAAATGATATTCCACTGGTGTACTCATTACACCACCACGAGTTATATTCGTAATATAAATAACATAATTGGGAATAATTAATATTTTTAAATCATAAAATATGAGTATAAATAAATTTAAGTAATGAAAATAATTACTGCATAATAAAAAACCATGCGAAATTACGGACACAGCTTGTTGTAAGTTAATCGTTTTATGTTATTTTGCACTTTTATCCAACTTAATAAAAGGAAAGTTTTGCTTCTCTAATATGTTTGTGTGAGCTCATTTTTTTCATTAATTACAAATTCTTTTGACCTAGTTCGTTACCTACTAAGGTCGTAAGGTTTTTGTTAATAAGATATTAAGGTACAATTTTTATGGACAGACATATACGAATATAATAATTGTATTTATCGTTTATATGTAAAAGAGCATTAAAAATATGTTTTCTTTAATATTTTACAAGTTACACTTAGTTTTACTGTCGCGAAATAACAATTCGTGTGTTTTTTGTTGTGTTAAATTATATTTTTGGCCAAAAATATTTATTGTTGTAAACGCTAAGATTATGATGAACAAACTTTTAAATATTCAATTAAGTTAATGTAGTAAGTAACCCATAAAATTAAATAAAATCATCGACTTGAAAGTGCGTGTATTGGGACAGTTTGACTGCAAACCGTGTTAGTTGACATTGTTTTTTGTGTCCAATAATATGTTTTAGACACGAGGCTTTATTTTGTAAAGTCCTGACGTTGATATTCAGGCTATAATGACTCTAAACTATTCAATTAAGATAATGAAGTAGTCTGTATAATTTGAGTGATAATGAATGGAAATCGGCGCAATTTAACCGCAAACCGTGCTAGTTAGTATAATTGCTGTTGTGTTGAGTTATATGTTTAGACAAGTATTTGTTATTATGTCGTCAAAACGTTAACGTTCTTACGTGCAAACTTTTCACTAATCAATTAAGTTAATGATTTGTCTTTTATAGTTTAATAAAATCAACGACATTCATAAATGGGTAAAGCGTGTGGTACTCGGCACAATTTAATCGCAAACTACGTTTAAGGAAACCCGAACCCGAACCTGAGAAATGTTCTTGTATAGCTACTGTATGTGGGAAAGCATAGCACTGTGGATTTCTCAGGGTTTGAAATCGCCAATACGACGTGGGCTGGCGTGGTGATTATGCCCAGAACTTCCTTCGGGAAAAGGCCTATGGCCCTGCGGTGGGTCTCTTACTGGGTGATGATGATTCCAATACTGAATGGCTTTTACCGTGGTTATTCACACACGGCCTATTGTCATCGTTCTATGTTATTTAACGTCACATGAAATTGGTTCACCGAATTCGGATTCAAAAAATAATTGTAACCTACAATGCCAATTAGCGTTAAATAAAATTGGATATAGCCGTGTATACAGCCCTCGGGTTCTAATGACCCCTTGACGAACTCTGAAGGTTAACAATAAAGAAAATTTATTGCCCACTTGATTTAAATCAGTCGCAAAGTTTCCTGCCGAACGGCGTGGTGGGCGTTACCGAATACAAGGTACTGGGTTTTTTTTTTCAATGAAATATGAAAAAACTTTTTTCCCTAAATCGTTAATCGTCACGTGGGAGGTATAATCACTCTCATTTGTATTTTATTAAAGGGAAATTGTGAACATTTTTTTTTATATATTTCAATAAAACAACGTTTGGCCTTTATCTCATCTGTTGGCAAATGGCATGTCATTTGAAATGGTAACACGCTAAGCCTAAAATGGACTGGCTATCAAATTTAATTGCTGGAATAATATACCTTTATCGCTTGGAGACAGGTTTTTAGTTTCAAAGGCCCATTTATTCGAGCGAGCTCTAAAAGTGCCTCATCGACTTTGTTATGTTTCCTTCATAATTATGATTTCTGAATTAAGCACTACTTATTAAATAGGTAAGTATATACGCTTGAGTGTTTAAGTTCGAGTATTATTGCCTTCTTCATTATCATAGTAATCAGTATATGTTATTTGGCTCTATATTATGTAAAAAATGATTTTTTTTTAATTATTTGGGTCATTGTTTATTTCTAGAAAAGCTCACATAATTTATTGAGAAAATTTTATACACATATTTGTAACAAGGCTTGAATATAACTGAAAGTTAGTTGATTTAACTATAAGTGTTATAAATATATTTAAAGGAATAAAGGAAAGGAAAGGCTAAGACAGATCGGTTAGGCGATCTTTGGTAAATGCTATCACCAGCAGCAATGGGGTAAAATCATTCGTAGCGATACCGACGATTTTTGAAAATTAGCGTACATTTACTGATTTAATTTGGTAGACTATCAGGTCTCAGGTATCATGTGACGGTGATAGAAAATATCATAAGGAAACCCGAACCCGAACCTGAGAAATGTTCTTGTATAGCTACTGTATGTGGGAAAGTGGGCATATTTTGGCTTAATGGTTGATTAAAAACAGCTGTTATAAATATTTAATCAAAGATAATCTGAAATGTATTCCCCGTAACGATACTAATTGTAATATATTATCTTGCATTATTTCAAATTTCAATTAACCATAACACGACGGTCTGTTCTCTATTTACTGAACCATCTTTTGCCTATACAACCGTTCGCGCTGTATTCATTATTTATCGGGAAAAAAGCAGGGAATAATAAAACGCACAAGTTGGGTTACAGAATGGGCCACTGCACCCGGTTCGCATCATTGGGAATTTACGTCTGGAAATTGGCGATTGTCTCAGTAATAAATTGCCCTCTTAGCTTCATGTCTTATATCGTATGTGGATACGCTTGCGGAGCTCCGTGTGCAGTTAAGTTTCCGTTGTTGTTTTTAATTTTCTTAGTGTGATTTAAACGTTAGCTATGCCCGTGGTGCCGCATGCGTTTATTACTCCACAATTAATTTTTTCTCGTATTTTTTATTCATTGTATTTTACGATTGTGTAGTAATTGACGTGTTCAAAATGTTATTAGAATCAAACAGAGATAGTCTGATATATATTTTTTTATATCATATCAGTAAGCATTATAATGGATATACGAGTATATGCCGTAATTTGGACACAAATACATTATATAGTAGATGTTTTAAGAGCATGAAATTTAAATAAATATTTATGGACATTTTGGCGCATTTATGTCGGTTACTCTTCACTAGAGTTATGTTACAGTAAGTAATATTTCCGATTTCTCTACATTATGACATTCAAGAAAGTCGCGCCTGCGTAGCTTTGCTTTTTGAATTTGTAACAGTTTTACCAAACTATTAATTGCCACCCACCTTGTTTGCCTTACATTAAAAAATATATAAATAGTAATAAAAATACTAAACACTAAAATATTAAACTAATAAAAAGCATATAAATGTAGAGAATTTTTATACAACTGGTACAATGGAAATGTACACTCGGCAATAAAAACGTCCAAGTTACAATTTGAACCTTTTCCAAGCAATCAATACGCAGTCCGTATCGTGCAAAAATGGCCCGCCTAGGGACAGAACTTGGGACGAAACATGTGTAGGGTGGAATACGTAATCCGACCAATGTGGTCGCGACGTAGATAAAGCTTTCCGCGTATTTTTATTATATATTTTTTTTATATATACTGCATAGTGACTGAGCTCTCAAGTCTACTGGAGACACACTTATGGATGCTTGGAGACATATTGATGAGGACGAATCAGTCCCACTTATATTTGTCATTGTATATTTTGTTATTTCGTTTTTATGTATCTGAACTTATTGTCATTAAGTTGTGTTAATTATAGTATTAAGAAAGCATCGGGTTCAGTACGTATACACCTTTCCCTTTCTTTTGTATTACCTATGTAACATGTTGCTAAGATTCGAAACTATGTCCATCAACGCGGTATCCGAACACGCTAGCAACTAAGCCATCATCGCTTTGCTATACTTTATTTTGTTATATAAACACGTTCAATCTCTGTTATTGTTAAACACAGGCTTCCCTCATGATGTATTCATACAAGAATATAAAAATTATATCCATAAAAGTAGGTAGTTAGATGAGCACGCGTCGGGAACACCAGCGGTTCGTTAACCCATATGAGCCAATTGCAATATATATAGTCATCTACATGTAAATTTACAATTTGCGAAACACGCCTCGCGGGGCCCGCGAACATCACGGCATGCGACGCGACGTACCGTGACGTTGCGTACCTAATTTATTACTAACTAGTTGACCCGGCCACGCGTTGCTCTGGCTCCGTTATTACATGTTGAATTAAAATTATAACACGCCTCGCGGGGCCCGCGAACATCACGCTGGCGGCATGCGACGCGACGTACCGTGACGCTGCGTACCTAATTTATCACTTACTAGTTGACCCGGCCACGCGTTGCTCTGACTCAGTTATTACATGTTGAATTAAAATTATGATAAAGTATTTGGTATTATGAGGTATTGAGTCCTAAAAACTATACAGAAAAAGCGAGGTTACGTAGTAAATAGATGAACAAAATACGTGCACGGTAAAATAAACTGAACCAAAAAAAAACAAAAAAAAACGTGGCGCCATCTATGAGATATCTATAACAATCGGATATATAAAATTATGATAGAGTATTTGATATTATAGGGTAATGAAACTGCCTAAAAACTTGATAGAGAAAAGCGAGGTTATCCAGTAATTAGACAGAACATGTCCACCATAAAATGAACTGGAGTTAAAAAGAAATTCAGAATTAAATTGTGGTGCCATCTATGAGATATATGTAACAATCGGTCCTACAGTTTTTTGTCAACATATTAAAGCGACATCTGTTCGAGACTGATGAAACTTACGATTAATAACAATTATCAATATTGACAATAATTTAATTAATAATTAAAAATATTGAGGCCATTAATCGAAATATATATTATCCTATCTCTCAAGTTGGACCAAGTTATACTTAAATGCCAACTTTCATGAAAATCGGTTGAGTAGTTACGAAGTTCATCGTGGACAAACATTATGATACTGGACTTTTGTATGTTTAAAGATTGTATTCGCATCCGTCGACATAAATTAACATTTAGGCCTGTTTGAGGGATTTACTTGAATTAGTTATGCATATACATTTTATAACTGATGCACCGAGCGCTTCTGATCAATTTCTTTTACGATTCATAAGTATTTAGCTCACAAAAGCTAGTATTGAAAAGTGTTCATTGCAATTACATACTGTTAGTATAAACCACCTAAATTATAAAATTGACACATACTTACCAGGCTGTACATTCACGTTACTTCCGAATTAATGAGCGTTATGGTAACAAATTAAGAAGGTGCCAAATATGGTACATCGTTTAGCCACTAATATTGGTGCTAAACGAAAACAACGTCATCGCGTAAGCTTAAGGAGGACAACATAATATAGTGTTCTCTTCCTCTATCTTGAACTTATTTATATTATGATAGATAGATATTTCTTTGTAGATGTCTTCAAAGTGATCATTTCGATGAAACTTCTTATTTTTTTTATGTATGGGGTCACATGCATGGTTATTGTCTAAAGATGGTCCTGTTTAGATAGCTGTTTTTGAGAGCTTGATTTTTTATATTTCTACAAGTTTATTATATACATATTTATGTCGTTTCTGATTTAAAAACCTTTAATCTCAAATTAATAATCTTTCAGTATATGTCCATATTTTTTTATTCAGTTTTTTTTTAATAATATTCATAACTTGATGCCTCAAAATACGCCGTCAACATAAATGGGGAGTGAATGAAAGGGAAGGCAAAAAATAAAATCTTTCTTTAGAAGTGTAACGAGAAATGTTTTATGAAAGAGCACTGTAAATACCATTGTAAGTGCCGTGTTTCAAGGAAAATACGTGTGTTTTAACGTTAATAGCGTGGGCATCCTAAACGATGGCCTAGATCTTTGAACATGAATGCGAGGGCGTTGAATGAGTTCATCTCGGCGGGGTGTGTCGCGCCGCTGCCTCGGCTATTACGCGTTTCGATACGACTGGAAATGTGTTTTTTATTCCTTTTTTCTTTTTGAAGTGAAGATTTCTCGAGGCGCTTTGTGCGGTATTTTTGGCAGGAGATATAAATTTATAATTTCGCGTCATGACGTGGTACGTAAGCGTGACCGACCGTATTGCGCTTGCGTCAGACTAGCGACGCGTAGTATAGCGGCCTGTGTACATTTAATATTGATATTTTGCAGCTCATCATACGTTTGATTGATTAATAGATTTTATAAAAATATATATAATTATTGTTCCGAGTGCCAATATCTATATAATTAATACGTGAAGCCTAATCTTTGTATGCCTTTTTAACGGAATTGGGCGAACGGATGAA
>MU158741.1:146834-162388 GCA_015888305.1 Antheraea pernyi | reverse complement strand
TTGGCTTAGTTAAAGTTTATATGGAGGAGAAGTGCAGAAATCTATTTATTTTATATAAAATGCATTAGAAGTACATTAAATTAATTAAAATATGCATTACTCACACTACTGCTTCAATTTTACACAACATATACACACATGTAAATTAAAAAGACATTTTGACATCTGTCAATAAAGGACTTCAAAAAAGGTTCTGAAGGAGGTTGCTATGCTCGACTGTATGTATTATTTTACTCTTACGTTCCAATTACCCTTTTCCATTCTACATTCTACAATGATATTATGACATACAACTATTATTATAATATGTATCCCTTTAAAAAAATCACTGAACTATGGTCGAATGTCGACCACTAGTAGATATGAAAACCACACTAATGTTAATAATTTCGATAAACAGATTCTGAAATTTAAATATTGTCATTCACACTATAATTAATATTCCACTTCTTTCGGCAGTCCTTGTGACTCCCTCGACTGTTTTCCCTTTCCATTTTTGACAACCAATCTCCTAGCCGCTAGCCTAACCAGTTATGAACTCCATGGAAGGGAAACGTTTACGTAAATGGTGTTTGCGTGTGTTTAAAGAATGGATTATATTATTGCGGTGCGAAAATCGATGCCCGGCGAGGCCGTTCGCACCGCATGTTTTATGTCTTCATTTCATTGTTGTCTCGCTCTAACTTATGGATATAAAAACAGAGAGAGAGATATGAATAATTGCCAATTCTGTAAAGATTTCCTTTTTGTCAATCAAATTCTGAAAAAGTAATCGGTACAGTAGAGTTTCACTAATCTGACACTTTGAAAACCAGGGGTTATCTATTTATTGGAATGTTAGGATTTTTGGAATGTATAAAATTGTTGAAAGTTATACTGATATCGGTGCAAAAGCACAGAAGGAAAGTAGGTATTCCTAAGACTACTGTATTTTGAATTGTAAATTTACTATAGATTTCCATTTTTTTATCAAGCCTGGATGAAGTTTCTAGAGTATTTTGTAAACATATCTGTGAGGTTTTTTCGAAATTAATTAAAAATTATGTAAAGAATGTAAATAGTGACTGGAAACGGTTGTCTTTTTTGTAAGTGGTCATTGTGTATGTCAGGGTGATGATGGTTCAATGTTAATGTGAACAGATACCGTGTCTATGAACGTGGGATCGAATTGCACAGTAAACGATAAAAGAACACATCGCGATAAAACCATAGTAACTGTAACTAAACTAGAATAGCCAGCGTTTAGCAAAACAATTAAAAAATTTTTTTTTAGATTAAAGTTATTGTGAGACGTCAGTTCCACTATTCCTGAAATAAATATACCTATCACTATTAATATGTGAATAAAAAATTTTATGACCCTTTTAAAGCACATTACGCGTACGTAGGACTAGTAGTCCGGTGAAGCTGTTAAGACCTCGCTAAGCCAACAGCGTAGTCAGTTCGAAAAAAAAATCGTACGTAGGAGCGTGTGATTTGACATAGTTACAGTTCGCTTAAAGATGTGCAAAAAGATATATTTATGTATAACAAGCTTATACCCGCGACTTTGTCCGGTTTGTTTATTGCCTTAACAATATAGCTTATGCGCAGACGTAAAAACTGTAAGCACTTTTCCATGGTAAGAAAAAATCTCTCGAGGTGTGTAGTCTTTATAAAAATCATAGTGTCTTAAACCTTTAATAACTATATTCAATTAAACTATCGTGATAATTGTGTTTTAGATAAGAATCATGATCAAATATCTAAGAATTGAAAGTAAAAGAATCTGGTCCAAATCTGTCCACTATTTTTTTTTCTCAAACAGACTACGCTATTTGCCTAGCAAGATCTTAACAGCTTCACCGGACTACTATCTATCCACTACTTTTTAACGAATGTATGCAAAACGTTAGACCTCTATCATCTTATTTACCTACTAGCTTCTGCCCGCGTCTTCGTTTACGTAAAAGGGGAAACTATTTTTAAATAATACTTACGTTAACCCCGACTTTGAAACATTCTTCATTGGAGCTCCGCTCCTATTGTGAGATTATATAGCCTAACATTGAAAGACTTATTTTTAATCGGACCAGTAGTTTATGAGATTAGCACGTTCAAGCAAACAAACTCTTCAGCGTTATAATGTTAAGTATAGATATAAGGCAAGAAGAAAATATATCACAATTCTCAGTGATTTTTGTCACTGCTTCCACGGATAATTATAGTAATAGTCTCAAGACTTGAAACCCTAATGTGATTCGCATCCCCCTGTCCAGCTTTGTGAATATTCTGTAAACCCTAACGCAAACAGACACAACTCTCCCCCGTGCCCGCTCGTATAGTTTGTAGACGTCCAGACGATGTGTTTACTCTAATCTAGAGTTCTCAGTCGGTCGCGTCCGACCACGAATGAGCGGCTTCAAAGCAAGCAAGCTGCTCAGAGGCTGTCACCCTTTAGATATCACCGCCGCTACTGAAAGTTACATAAATGCATTTTAGAGAAAATTAAATTATAATAATAGTTTGTCAAATTATATTTTAATTAAACCTTGTTTTAGTACAAAACTTAAACTTTGGGTACAAGTTACTTGAAGCGATGATTGCTAAATGATTATAATTGCTTGCGAGTAATTTGGAGCTTTCCGTGAAAGAAAATATAATATACTAGCTGCACTTGCGACTCCGTCCGCGTGGAACCCTAATGTAAAAAAAAACAGCGACCAATAAAATCATCTCAATATATTAAGTCCATTTACTTATCTACTTTTCCCTCGTATTTAAGTCTTTTCGCGTAGCGTTGTCATTAAAATTACAATAACTTTGGATAAAATGAACCGATTGTAACGAAACCAAGACACTTGTTACTCGAGGATATGCTTCATCATTTTCTAGTTGAGGTTTTATTTATTGGTAAACTCTAGCAGTGATGCGTGTTCAAACAAACAGACAGAGAAATTTAAAAAAATATTTAAGTGTATTTCATTACTTACTGGCTGTAACCCGCGGCTCCGCACGCGTTTTTTTAAATATATCAAATAAATGTAAACTTGTGAGTAAATGTTTAAATTACAGAAACGCCCTTTCAAATATATTTGTAAGTACGACACACACGCCAACTGTAACATGTAACGTGTACATTAGATATATGAATACTAATATTATATCGAATGGGATGGGATTTATCATCAGCAACATACCTGGAACTTCAACCTACTATATACCCAACTCAGTGCTCACTAACACTATATAAGAAAGTAATGCAAATTATAAGCTATACATTATCGAACAATATATCTTAAATCTTTTATTATATAGATATAATATGCCCGTATTGTCGATATAATTAAGTTATTATACGTTGCTATAATTTAAATTACATACAAACATATGGTTTTTAATTATATTTATTCTTGGAGTCCAGTACAGCGTCTCACGCGCATGTTTACAGTAAACAACATATTTTTGATCAATTTCACACAGACGACTGCACGGGTAACAGTTCATCACTACATATATATATCACTACATCGTGTAAAACAAAGTCCTCTGCCTCGTCTGTCTGTATGTCTGTTCGCGATAAGCTCTAAAACTACAGAACGCATTTTCATTCCGTTTTCACCAATACATAAAATTATTCTTGGGAAAGGTTTAAGTATAATTTGTCTCATTATCAGGGCGGGCAACAGTCTGCCGAACCCGCTAGCTTAAAATATAATAGCTCATTAGTTAGTTATTTGTCCGTGAAATTCCCGTTGAAATAAAATAAATCCAAAAAGCTGTTATTTTAATATTAAATACACACACTTTATTCTTATAATACGTAATAGATTACACATAAAAAATTGGGAACAAAATGAACGTTAAATAAACTGTTTGAATAGGAACACAAAATAAACTTTGGAAATGTTTGTTATAGAAACTTACCACGTTACCGTGGCAAAACGTACAATCAAAAATTGGAAACAAAACTAACGTAGAATAAAGTTATTGAATAGGAACACAAAATAAACTCTGAAAATGTTTGCGATAGAAAGTTACCATGGCAACCGCACGCAGCGGAAGCAATCAAAAGGAAAAAATAGCCAGATTTTGAAACATTATTCATTAGTGCCCCGCTCCTATTGGTTTTATCGTGAAGATGTGTAGCGTAAAGCCTTCCTCGATAAATGAGCTATCTAATACCGAAAAAATTCAATTCAAATCGGACCGGTAGTTCTTGAGATTAGCGCGTTCAACCATATAAACAAACTCTTCAGCTTTATATATAAATTTCTTCTGTGCGTGTGTATGTCACTGAACTCCTCCTAAACGGCTGGACCGATTTTAATAAAACTTTGTGTGCGTGTTCCAGTGGATCCGAGAATGGTTTAGATTCACAATTGGACCCGGTAGGTGGAGTTTCGGTTGACTTTTAGGATTTTTTTTATTATCAAGGCAGGACAACGTCCGCCAGGTCCGCTAGTATTAGTATAGATTCCAAGACACGTGCAACAATTATTTTCACAAAAAGTACAGACACGTTAAATTCTTATGAGGTATATGTATAGAAGCTAGATTGATAAAACCATTTTCTAAGTCCGCCTGGCTAGCCACCACCCTCATGTTGAAAGTCTGTTGGTGTGTTCCGGCGACTGCACTTGTCTCTTCCTCTAGGCTTAGCGTGTTCATCATCTTAGCTCGCATCTTAGTTCATCATCATCATAACATCAGATAAAATCGTAATCAAACGCTAAAACATATCAAGAATTTAAAAGAAACTTCCACTCATTATTACTATCTAGGGGTTAAATTGATTTAACGTATTTTAATGGTAAAAAGTATACAAGTTCTTGGTTTTTTTTTTTAGATATTGTTGATATGTATTTCTGTTAAGTAAATAAATACTTTATTGTACTTTTTAGTTTTCACTAGCGAGCTTAATGCCGCAAGGCATTTTCTAGCAGCTAGCAGGAAAGGCGACAAGATCGCACTTCACAATCAGTTGCCAATTGTCTACTTCTCTTGAGGTAGCTTTAAGACTTATTTTAACCTTTTTAACTAAATTTGAACGAAATCGGTTAAATTATAGATATAAATTTAAAATCACAAAAAAATATATACCAAAGACTATTAGCGCTAAATCTTGCTGGATAACTTTATTTTCTTTATATTTTGTTTAGTAGCTATTGGCAGAGTTTTCCTGTGATCATTTTGGAAACAGTTCGATATTTTCACACCATCGACGAGTCAAAGCTTTTATTTATAAATCTCTATTCATGGTACTTTACAATCTTTGTCCACTAAGTATTTTATTATTTTTAGTCTAGGATTTTTAAACTGATGTAAAAAAAACAGTTATATTGAAATATAAAAAATAAATGAATTATGGTCGAATTATAAACAGTAATACTAATGAGGTAAAATGGAATAAATATTTCCTTGGTAATTTTGCCAGAGTCTATAATTAATTCATTTTGTATGCTCGACAGCTTAATAGTTAGGGTACGGGAAACGACACGTGTTGAAAACCGTGAATCGGTTTTCCAAAGGCGCCAGGGCTAAGCGAACCTTTCTATTTTCGAAGCATTATCCGGTTCATTTGTGTTGCACTCGGCTGTTACGCTCCGCTGCTCATAACACTACCTATCTAAATTAATGCTTTTTCATATACAACATGTCTCGCGGGACGGTATGACATTCAAAAACTTGTAAATGATGTATTATACACTAAAATATATACATATACTAACTCGTAACAAAATATCACTAATTTAGTTCATAATGGTTACAAGATTTTTTTTTATATTATAGGAAGCAAACGAACAGGTGGGTCACCTGATGTTAAGTGATCACGTCCATAGACACTTGCAACACCGGGGGAGTTGCAAGTGCGTTGCCAGCCTGTGTTTGTGGGAGGAAGCGGGAAGAGGAGAAGGGAGGGGGAGAGGGGAGGTGGGTCTCCGGCGCTCTCACTGACCGAAAGAAACGCAACAATGTAAGCACTGTTACTTCACGTCGGTGTTCTGTGAGAGGGTGGTACTACTCCGGGCGAGCCGACCCATTCATGCTGAAACCAGAAGTAGCTTTAACGTCGCTCTACGACCTCTTAAATTATTGTTGGGAATGTTAATGTAAATCTTAAACAAGTAGAAGGATTAATACTGAACGCCACAGCCTATAATGCTTATATAATATATAAAAATACAGTGTGTGTCAGAGACTAATCAACGTTTTAAAGTATTTATTTAACTTTTCTAACCTCAGTAAATTAAATATGCAGTTATTTTTAATAAATTTGTAAATATCCAATATTTCCTCACAAACATATGACCCAGGAGGTCCTAATTCGTTCAATGAATTAAGAAATAGAGATGTGAATTTTTCCAACTAAAATAAATCAAATAAATAAGACTACAATAATCAGAAATACAACTATGACTTAGAAAGTACATTTCAATAGAAACGTACAAAGGTATAGGTAAAAAAAAACAAGTTAACATTATTCAGTTTTTTAGTTTAAAAGTCGAACGCGTCTGGAATTATTATAAAAAGTTTTTTAACACATCTGGAGCTATATCAAAGGAGTTTTGCTATCAAATATTAATGAGATTAGAAAGTATACAGCTCTGTATTCATCGATTATAGTTACCGCGAGTTACATAATTTCGGTGACGTTGACGGTCTTAAAGAGGCTCAATTTCAAAATGTATGGGGTCAAAATTAAGAACCATTATTATTATTTTATTACTTTTATTATTAATTCAGGTTCAGCTTAAGGATTTGTCGGTAACATTTTACAAATATTTGTTTACACATATCGAGGCCTCTGTATCATTGATCCGGATCTAGCTACGCCCCTGCGCATCTTGTACTATTGTAAATGTCTGCAATATATATTCTTTATTGTTTGTTTCTCTTTTCAGATCGGTGTTTGTGTATCCCTGTGAACGACATGAAAGTGTTGTTTTTATGGTGAGTTTTTCATTTTTATAATTATACGCTTTATTTTTTCTTCACCTCAGCCCAACACGTTGGTTCCAACATGGCGACACAATTCTTTTGATAAGACCGACATCCGTAGACCATATATCAATGGTGCTTGTGCCAACCACCAACATTGGACCTAACGCTTTTTGGTCGATTCACACGTTGTAATAATAGTTTAAGGACAGACGTGTGAAGTTGGCTTTATAATCAGTAAACTTATTCAAGTATCACAGTCACTTATTGGAATATTAGGAATTTTACTACTACTATTTTATTCTTCAGATATTATTAGTGTTTGATTTTGATTTGATTTGATTGTTCTTTTGTAAAATAAATAACATAGTTTACACATCATTATTATTTTCACTACATAGTATAAAACAAAGCCCCCTACCGCGTCTGTCTGTCTGTCTGTTCGCGATAAACTCAAAAACTACTGAACAGCTGTTCATGCTGTTTTCACCAGTCGATATAGTGATTCATGAGGAAGGTTTTAGTATATAATTTGTCAAAGATTTTTTTTTATAATCAGGGCGGTACAACGTCTGCCGGGTTTGCTAGTATATTATAAATATTATCTTTATAATAAAATTACGGCGTCTATATGTATGTAGTTCTTTTTCTTTCTTCTCCCTTTATACCGTTGGGCCGATCTTCATGATTTCTTTTCTACTTTAGGGTCACTTGGATGATTATTAGTTGTAGTTAAAGCCAGGTAGGTGGCACTGTCGTTGACATTAAAATATGTGTTTTAAGTTTTCTACCATTTTTTACTTTCAATATATATACAATCCACTAAAAACGATTTTAAGTTGTTTTAGATACATATATGTTAAAAAGACGTACCCGATAGAGTTTCTGATGGTTCTTCTCGATGACTTGAGTTGTTTGTCCATACCTGTGGTAGTTTTGACGTTCATAAGCGTTTTTTCAGTGCCTAAATTGCATAAAGTAGCTTTGATTTTGTTATTTTGATTAAAGTATGTATTTAGCTAAACAAAGGCAGATATGAAACGTTAAAGCAGTATACAACGGGCTCAGTAGACGATCCGCTTATTTATCCTAAACTGGCATCCTATGATGTAAATTGTCTGAAGGCTGCCGTCGTTGAACATTACCCTGGTTATATATATATATATTTAGACTCGCCGGGGTCGAGATGAGAAATTATTTCACGAGATTTCACTCTGTTTGCGTACAGGTGTGTACTTCGAAACGAGCTGTGTGTTTTGCACCCCCCTCCCCCAATTCTTATTTCATAATATTTTATCTGTGTTAGGTTTTTATTTGGTTACGAAAAATATTATCCGAGACTTTGCTTAATGACATAGAAGTTGAATTAAAAAAAAACATGTCTCATACTTACATTACATTAGTTAAGCTGTATTAGTCTTATGGATTTTAGCATGTTCATTTGGTAAATAAACTAAGAAAGTAAAATTATATTTAGAAATGATAACGTTAACTTTTTGTATGAAATGAAAAAAAACTTTAATTTGAATTAGATTGCTCATTGCAAATATATATATCAATCAAATATAAATAAATATAAATCAAATTAGCTGTTGAATTCAAATTATGATAGAGTATTTGGTATTATGGGGTAATGAAACTGTCTAAAAACTTGATAGAGAAAAGCGAGGTTATCCAGTAATTAGACAGAACAGGTCAACCATAAAAAGATCGCGAGTTGAAAAAAAAATCAAAATTAAATTGTAATGCCATCTATGAGATATATGTAACAATCGGTCCTACAGTTTTCTGTCAACAAACTAATTTAAAGCGTCATCTGTTCGAGACTGATGAAACTCGCAATTAATAACAATAATCAACATTGGAAATCATTTAATTTTAATAAAAAACCATTTAGGCCATTAATCAAAATATAAACTATCCTAACTCTCAAGTTGGCCCAAATTATAGATAAATGCCGCCAACGTTTCATGAAGATCGGTCGAGTAGTTTCGGCGTTCATCGTGGACAAACATCATGACACTGGATTTCTATATATTTACATTTACATGTATAATTATTTGATTGAAAAAGCCGTTACTTTATTAATGTTTCATTAATTGATTCGCTTTTTATCGCAGTTAGACGTAGTAAGTGTACATTCAATTCCAGGTGGAAGTGTAAAGTAGCGTCCACTATAATATTTAATGTACATATATATATTAACTTTTCGGGGCTTTTATTCTATTTTCAATTCATTTATAAAACGAATTAGGTTAATATTATATTCAGAGTTATTTTATGTTTTACAAAATGTAAAATTCCGTAATCTTCTTAATTAAAGGTTCCTGAGTATGACCCTGCGTTTGACTGCCGATGTATAAGGGCAATAATAACGTTTAATCACGTTGGAAGGGCCTCGGTTTTATTAGCATAAGTAAAAAAATAACGTAAATATGCTTCATTTTTTTACGCCGGAATTTGTTTAACAACGGTCTAGGATTTTTTATCGGGCCGATTTATTTTTTATGCTAAAGAATAACGGCAGTCTTTTCTGGAATATCAACTGTTGGAGATTATGAAAATTTAAATATATAAATATCCAGTGTCACGATGTTTGTACACGATGAACTCGGAAACTATTCAACCGATCTTCTTGAAAGTTGGTATTTATGTATAATTTGGTCCAACTTGAGAGATACTTAATTTAATTTTCCGTTCTTAACCCCGACAGTTTTTAGACAGACTCATTACCCCATAATAACAAATAGTTTATCATAATTTTAATTCAACATCTAATAGCTGAACCACAGCAACGCGTGGCCGGGTGACCTAGTATACATGAAAAGTCATATAAACTTGATATTAATTTTGGGAGTGGTTGATGCCTTTATCTTGGTCTTATTAGTCTTTACTTGGTAGTGATTCATAATCTATATTTAATATTATAAAGATGAAGAGTTTGTTTGCTTGAACTCGCTAATCTCAGCAACTACTGGTACGATTCGAAAAATTATAGAGGCAGGCTATAGACTATATATCATCACACTAAGATCAGTGGGAGCGCAGCACCGATGAAGAATATTTAAAAATGGTTTTTTTAGCGTTAGCCCAAAGTAACTATTCCACGCCGACGGAGCCGTGGCCAGAAGCCAGTGGCTTATATAGAGACTAACGTAAATGATATGATCATTATTTGCACTACACTTTAGCGTAGTTCTCTTAAGCCAGATCAATTTTTGAAGGTTTTGAAGGTCGTCGACCCACGCTAAAGCTATTAGAGAATGTCAGGCGTTATTATTAACGCAGTGATTCGATTAGAATATGATGTATTATTTTAAATTCTATTTTCTAGTCAGATCGATCCTCAAGTGAAAAACACACACGTTATACGTCTTTCCAATATGAGTTACGATTTTTATGTATATTATATTTACCTTTAGTTTTTATTATAAGTATATCCTATACCGCTTATAGTAAGTAGGTATAAACTTTAATTTTACTTTATATCTCCTTAGGTCTTCATTGTTAAGTGATCAGCGTGACACTTGATAAGTAAACATTCTCACAGCTGCTTCCATCTTGCCCTATCGTGTGCTTTTTTTTTCTTTTTTACGAACTGACTATACTATTGACCAAGCAAGGTCTTAACAGCTTCACCGGACTACTAAGGCAAGCGCTTAAGGCACTCAGCCGATTTTATTTTGACAACTAGCTCAAGGGTGCGCGGCACACCTCGGCTTTGGCTGTTGTCTATCGCAGACATTGTGGTGTGCGAAAAAGACAACGCATTACAAAACCGGAACAAGCCGATGTTAGCTGGACGTCTCATTCTTGTCCCCGACGTGCCAAATCAAATGTCGGGTACTGTACCAAGATAGTTTTTATGTATTATTATTATTTACGCATAGATTGCTACTGTTTATATATATGTTCATAAAATTTAAAGGTAACAAAATATATGTGGAATTATTTTTGGTATTTTTGCTGCTATGTAGTGGTAACTTGATTTTAACAAATCACAATTGGGAATTGAGAAATCCAGGTGTCATTGGCAAAAATCTAGATTCCTCGATGATTACCCTGGGTTCAGGCGTCAAGCGGAGTCATGTACTTCTTTTGATATATTGATTTTTAATGTTTTTAATTTCGCTCCTGTACCTTGAATATCTATAGTATATGGGATTCTTTGTGAATTAAATACCTTATAATAAGGTATAAGATAATTTTGTCTTTAGTATAAAGTGCTATGGATCAAGGTTTGTCCCACATAACGAATTACGCAAAAACTTGAGCTAACTAATAGACAAACATAAATCAGCATACCAAGGACCCGTGATAAATCGGGCCTATCTACGCGCTAGCGTGTCGCGGAGATTTTCCCTCCACTTTTTCACTCGAAATTCATGAATGCCTCCAACCAATCTACGTCGAGTTTGTGAATTATTTCCTCCGTGTGGGCAGGTTTAATGATTCGCCGCAATTTATATTCTATAATATCCGCTTTAGAGTTTCATTTATAGTAATTCCATTAATATTTGACATGTCTAGTCTAGTGGACGAAATAATGATGCTGGATTTAGAGAATGCTAGGCGTTATTATTAACGCAGTGATTCGATTAGAATATGATGTATTATTTTAAATTCTATTTCTCTTTTAGCTAGTCAGATCGATCCTCAAGTGAAAAACACACACGTTATACGTCTTTCCAATATGAGTTACGATTTTTATGTATATTATATTTACCTTTAGTTTTTATTATAATTATATCCTATATCGCTTATAGTAAGTAGGTATAAACTTTAATTTTACTTTATATCTCCTTAGGTCTTCATTGTTAAGTGATCAGCGTGACACTTGATAAGTAAACATTCTCACAGCTGCTTCCATCTTGCCCTATCGTGTGCTTTTTTTTTCTTTTTTACGAACTGACTATACTATTGACCAAGCAAGGTCTTAACAGCTTCACCGGACTACTAAGGCAAGCGCTTAAGGCACTCAGCCGATTTTATTTTGACAACTAGCTCAAGGGTGCGCGGCACACCTCGGCTTTGGCTGTTGCCTGATACATGCAATTCGCGACCTATGTATTATATACCTATCGTTTGCTTTTTTTGTGGTGAAACTGAACTAACAATTTTCTATATGATATCTGTCTGTCTATTAACTTGTCTACTTCTTTTCCTTTTACATTATATATTATTCTATTCAAATTATTGTTTATTGTATTTTGCTGTCGACATTTGTAGTGGCTATCGGCAATTTAATTGCTTAGTTTTCCTTACTACATCTTCTACTTTTGTTATTAAAATTATTTCCTGTGATCTTTTCCGATCATTTAGTGAGAGTCCCGTCATACTTCTTTCTATTGCCCTTGGGTATGCTCTCAGTTTGAAGTAATTTTCCTAAGACAACGCCTAAGTTTGACAACCATACGTGAGACACGGCAGAATATAAGAGCCAAATACTATTTTCTTGTCTGTCATAGTAAAGCTTTTACATTTAATTAATATTGATTAACTCTTTAGCCTCTTATGCTGTAAGTAATCTATTTATAAATTATTTAACGTAAAATCTCTATGGCTAATAAAGAGTATACTAACATACAGTATATTAAGCAAATACAGACAAACAAAATCCTAACTAACATTTTATTTTCTGTCATAGTGGAGTTTTTACGTGTAAATAATATTATTTAACTCTACCCATGAATGCGGTAAGTAAGCTATTTCTAAACTATTGAACGTAATACTTATTGTTGAACGTAATACTTAATAAGTGTATATAACAATGTATACACTAACATACAGTATATTGAGCAAATACAAACAAATAAAATCCGAACGAATATTATAAACACGAGTGTGGGTTTTCTTTCTTTTTATGTTACGTTTTCAGGCTTTAAATACTCAAGACACTTCAGCAGTACAGTAAAAGTAATGTTACCGAGGTATTGTTTAAATCTACATTAATGGGAGCAAAACCGCAGGCAAAAGCTAGTCGCTAAAAAGGAAAAACTAAAAACCCATGACAGTAAAATTCTCCTTTTTTATTTTAAGGTTTCAAAGACCATATTGTCATTGTTAGTGAAAATAACAGGTGAGTGATAATTAACAGCAGAACAATAATGCCTTAAAGTTCATAAAAATAATACATTATCATTTGAAGGGTAAAACTGGCTAAATCCATTGGGTCTTAACAGCTTCACCGGACTACTAAGGCAAGCGCTTAAGGCACTCAGCCGATTTTATTTTGACAACTAGCTCAAGGGTGCGCGGCACACCTCGGCTTTGGCTGTTGCCTGATACATGCAATTCGCGACCTATGTATTATATACCTATCGTTTGCTTTTTTTGTGGTGAAACTGAACTAACAATTTTCTATATGATATCTGTCTGTCTATTAACTTATCTACTTCTTTCCTTTTACATTAAATATTATTCTATTCAAATTATTGTTTATTGTATTTTGCTGTCGACATTTGTAGTGGCTATCGGCAATTTAATTGCTTAGTTTTCCTTACTACGTCTTCTACTTTTGTTATCACAATTATCTTTTCCGGTCATTTAGTGAGAGTCCCATCATACTTCTTTCTATTGCCCTTTGACATGTTCTCAGTTTGAAGTAGTGTTCCCTAAGACAGCGCCTAAGTTTGACAAACATACGTGAGACACGGCAGAATATAAGAGCCAAATACTATGTTCTTGTCTGTCATACTAAAGTTTTCCATTTAATTAACATTAATTAATTCTTTAGCCTCTTATGCAGTAAGTAATCAATCTATAAACAATTTAACGAAATTAAATTAAATAAAAAAATCTATATGGCTAGTAAAGAGTATACTAACACTGTATATTAAACAAATACAGACAAACAAAATCCTAACTGATATTTTATTTTCTATCATAGTGGAGTTTTTACATTTAAATAATATTAATTAACTCTAGTCATGAATGCGGTAAGTAATCTATTTCTAAACTATTGAACGTAATACTTATTTGGCTAACAATGTATACACTAACATACAGTTTTTTTTTTTTTTTCGAACTGACTACGCTATTGACCAAGCAAGGTCTTAACAGCTTCAATGTATACACTAACATACAGTATATTGAGCAAATACAAACAAATAAAATCCGAACGAATATTATAAACACGAGTGTGGGTTTTCTTTCTTTTTATGTTACGTTTTCAGGCTTTAAATACTCAAGACACTTCAGCAGTACAGTAAAAGTAATGTTACCGAGGTATTGTTTAAATCTACATTAATGGGAGCAAAACCGCAGGCAAAAGCTAGTCGCTAAAAAGGAAAAACTAAAAACCCATGACAGTAAAATTCTCCTTTTTTATTTTAAGGATTCAAAGACCATATTGTCATTGTTAGTGAAAATAACAGGTGAGTGATAATTAACAGCAGAACAATAATGCCTTAAAGTTCATAAAAATAATACATTATCATTTGAAGGGTAAAACTGGCTAAATCCATTGTGGGCGATCACTAATATATGAATATTTAATATAATTCTACATTTACTGTAATTTTTATTTGTAATGAAAATTAAATATTCATTGCGAGCATCGCCGCGTATGCGCGTTGTTATCTTGCAACCGCGACAAGAGGGCCGGCGCCGGCCGCTCTGCGACCGATGCGCCGGAGTTCCTAAAGTAGTAAGCCACGCAACGCCTATGCGACACCCGTGTCGCTTGCAACGAATACTTGAAACCAGTAAGAGCATCAGCGTGCCTCTACCACCTACACAATGTATGTTAAACAGTCCTTAATTTTTATAAATGATCTTTTAGACTCCCTGAATTGTAATTGCATAGCCTATGCAGATGATATTAAAATATATAATCAGATAACAAAATTAAGTGACACACTTGAATCATGGTGTATCAAGAATAAAATGTCTCTTAATGTGAAGAAATGTCAATACATAACATTTACAAACAAATTAAAATATCTGGATTTCATTTATCAACTTGGGGGTACTAGCCTGGAAAGAGTATCTCTTATTCGGGACCTAAGAATTACTTTTGACTCCTCTTTGTCTTTCCGGCAACATATATATAATCTTGCATCGAGAACAAACAAGGTAATAGGATTCATTATACGTATTTCACGACCATTTTGCAATAACGAAAGTGTTATCGTGCTTTATAATACCTTAGTCCGAAGCATTCTCGAATATGGTTCTACGATATGGTCCCCTCACTATTCCACTCATATAGAGCTCATCGAATCCGTCCAAGCTCGTTTTGTTAAACATTTGAGTATCAGAAATGGCATTCGTAAGTCTGTTCCTGACTACAATGGTAGAATAAAATATTTTAACATCACTAGCTTAAAAATAAGACGAAATGTATCTGACTTATTAAACCTACACAAAATTATAAACGGCTCCGTGGATGCATTTCTTATCAACCACTTCTACCTCAGACCTAATTACCAAACATTGCGTAATCCACATATCTTTGCCATTCCAACTGCGACCATTAACATCGTATATAAGAGTCCGTTAATACGTATGGCTAGATTGTATAATGACGTATCTCGAACAAATAACAACATCGACATATTTTGTGATGCATTTGGATCATTCAAGCGGCACTTGATTAAAAACATAACTTAATTGTGTACTTATAAAAAAAA
>MU158741.1:113081-131987 GCA_015888305.1 Antheraea pernyi | reverse complement strand
CCCCCCCCCCCCCAACCAATTTACGCATGAACAGATGAGTTGTTTTTATTTTTTTAATGAGAATCCAGACTTGTTTATACATTTTATAAATTAGGATATACACAAACACAGTTTCAATTTTATAGTTTTGATTAGCTCCTGATGTCATTTAGAATTTTCATCCTCGAGGGTCTCGCAATACTCTTACTTTAGTATGCAAATGATCTCTAGATCTCTTGACAAAATAATTAACGATGAAGTTGACTTTAATGTAAATTACAATTGTTCAGCAATCATCAGACAATATTATTAGAAGTTAGCTTGTGTTTAAATACTAAAGATTGTACTTGTTTGTGCAATACATCTTTATAGTGTCTGGCGATCGAGTCGTTGACCACGAAAGCCTTGTATTAATTAAATTTAGAACTCGTAACACTTATATGCTCGACGTAATCTGTTGATTATTTTATTTGTAAATTAATTATCCTAAACGAAGTTTATCTTTTATCGTATTTAATACTAGTGTAGAATTATTTTCTCTAATTAAATTTAGATTATTGCAATTGATTTTTTGATAAAGCTTGATTTAAATCTAAGATACTTTGATATTTCTAATCGGGTGTGAGGTCTCTTGATGTTCGTAGATATTATGAGTTCAATTGGATTCAATATAAGGAGCAATAAAGGTTGGAGTTGATAACGGTTTCATGAATTTTCTTACCAAAATGTGATAGTTCTCGTGTTAAAATGTCCAAGTAAGTTTTCTCTTTTTAAACAATCCAAGCTTCAAGTGATTTATAACAGTTATCTTCTGTCAACAGACCTAACTCGAGTAGTGAAGTCTTCCAAACTGCACCAAGACTGATCCTGTGATAGAGGAGGCGGCTGCCATACAGATCTCATAACGGGGAACAATATAACGGAATTACGCGATATATGGACACGGGCCCGCCTTTATCTGAGCGTATTTCTGAAAAGTAAGTCTGTTTATCAATTTATCCTAGCGCATCTATTGAGCTATACAGTAAATGTGGAGCATAATTTCGGTCATTATTTCAAACCCTTGTTTTTTACTTCCTTCAGACTTATAAATACGTAAATCTGTCATCTGTCATGTCTTTTCTGACGATATCGAATTTTTGTACTTACTAGCTTTGCCCGCGACTTCGTCCACGTGGTACTCGATGTACAAAACAATTACTAATAAAGTTATCTGAACGTATTTAATCCATTTGCTTATCTATTTTTCTCTCATACTTAAGTCGCGGCACCATTAAAATTACAATAACTTTTGATAGAGTTGACCGATTTTAATGAAACTAAAGACTAAGTTACTCTCGAAGATATGCTTCATTTATTTATATGAGGTTACATGAGGTTTTATTGTGAACCCAGTACTTTAGCAGTGATGCGTGGTCATACAAACACACAGACAGACAGACATTTGAAATGATTGCAACAATTATTTTAACGAAAATCGAAAACGTGGAGACACGTTACATTGTTTACGTTACTTATTGTATGTATAGGTATAGATTATTATTATCACACAAACAATAATGCCACACACATTAACGAACATTAAGTATAAATGTGGGTGTGAGTATTAAAAAAGTGAACACAAGTATACATCACAAGTTTCAACAAAACATGCTTAGAAATAAATTTCTAGTTTTAATTTACGTGGACGCAAGGGATAACTAAATATATCAACAAGTTGGTCTATGCCGTTGTATACTGCACTGTTGTGTCATGAAAATTTTCCTATTAATAACACGCCTCCCCGGACGTGGTATTAGAGTCTTAACTTGTTCAAGTAATTCCTCGTAGTCTACCAAGCCATGAAGTAACCTATACAGAAATATATTTTAGATAAACCTGCATAAATTCATGGTATTAAAAAGGTCTTCAGTAAAGCTAGGGAAATATCTGCACGCTCTACAACTTACTGAACATGACTGCAGTATACTCGTACTGACACTCTTATTTAAGTGAATCATGACCATACATACACGTAAGAGTAGCGATTACTGCTGTTTTTAGATTCAGATACTTGATATTGTTTATACTAGTAAATTTTGTGAGTCAACATAACGAAATACACTATGCTTAAGGCTATTGGCTTGCAATGTATTATTTGTACGTAACTCTCAGTGCTACAATGTGTCGAATGTATCTTTTTATGTGTCGAATTAATGTAATTTTATGTTTTATTTTGATTTTGCTTCACCAGGTAGGGGTGGTCCATGCCCCACGCGGCGCCCGCCACCGTCATGTCGGCCACGCCGCGCCATCCCCACTTTTATACCGTTGAAGTCGGCGACACTCGTTTCACTATCCTCAAGCGTTACCAGAACCTGAAGCCCATCGGTTCCGGAGCTCAAGGGATTGTTTGGTGAGTGCCTGTGAATTGATTTAAGCGTAGAACCATAAAATACACGTTATTTTGATAAAACTTAGTGAACTAAAAATTACAATAGTATAGTGTAAAAATTAAGACATTCGCTAAGAGTATCATGTCAGTTTTCGTAGATATCTTGAAATTATGGGACTTACTCAAAAAGCATCTTAATACGCCTCGAAACTAGATTAATTAATATAGATAGAATTTTGACGTTTATATACCTATTTGCAATATCATGTGAAACTTTGCAGATGTCGTCATTGTTAGAGATGACTTTAAATTCTGTGTACATACGAAGCAATACCCACCCCCAAGGAAGTATATCATCCAGATATAAGCTTACGTTAGAAAGTATATGTAATTTATGTTATGATTAATAGGAACAAATGGAAATATACAGTATTATACTACGTAGTACAATAAAAACCGAAGATCATCATCATCTGACCAGTACATCGAAAAATATATGTATTGGTTTCGATAGTCATTTGATAAAATGCAGTTTGAGATAATTGTCATTTAAAATCAATCAACTTTATAAAGTGATTGATACGTGCAATAAAAAAGATTTCGTATTTTATGTTTAGTTTGGCTGTGTTAGAATTTACCATTTTAAATCTTATGCATTTGTAGATTCTTTTTACTCTCTTTGAAAACTTCAGACCAATATCATTATTTTTTTTACAAATCTAAAGAAGTGCTGTGTGCAATTTAAACTTATTTGGTACTTCTGAGGTCTTAAAAATATCTATGTTTGGCGTAGGGTTTTGCATTGTATTAGAATGTGTAAACTTTCAGAATCGTAAGTGTATTGGTTTTATGGTATACCGAATAGAACAATTACTGGCACATTTGTAATCATGTTATTAGTTTGTGCTTAATTATTCAAGGTATTTGAGTTAGTATGGATTCATTAAAGGTCGGTAACGTGTAACCTTCAAAGTTTTCAAGGTATCATAGAATTGTTATATGGATACCTTAGTATAATGTATACGTTTGTGTTTATAATTTAAACTCAATTTATGTAAACATTATTTATGTAAACTATAGATTGTAGATCTTATAATAATGCAGATACTAAGACACTGAGAGATACTTTCATAGAATCGATAAATAGAAGCGTGTAGTGAAGATTATATTTTGGTATTACTTTTAGCATAAATTACAATATTTATATAGAGAAATATACAGTTAAGATTATTCTGTGTATAGTACAAAATTTTTAAACAATATTTAATCATTTTAAAGAGTTTAGTGTATCATAAATATTTAGTATTGGTCTACATTAAGATAATTAAAATAAAATTGTAAATTTGGCTGTTTTTGATAATTTATGCAGTTTCGAACAAAATATATCGTTATGTATTTTCATTGTAAATGAATTTATTCTATTGTACATAATTACGTTTTATTTTGTTAATATTTTATAAATAAGCAAATAGTAAGCAAAAATTTCAGTTCCATCTCTCATCCATATCTTGATTGCGAAGCTCTGTAATCTCGAAACATAGAATCGTCTCGTAAAGTTTGAACATTTTTATTTGAATGCATCACATTATTCCATCTCGTCTTTTGTTAAGCTCAGTTATTCACTGAGTGGTATTTATGAAACAACAACTACGCAAGTTTCTCAACAATAAATTCGTTTCTTATCTACTGTTTTGTTTTCTACTACTATTCATTTATTTTATATGCGCACGCATTTACACGTATATAATATTTCACTGCACAAATCAACTTTGTACATTCTTCACTATTTGCACATTACCAAAGGGTTGTGACGAATTGTTTTAATAAATACTTTTAATGCATTACAATAGACCTGTAATTATAATTCACAGTGACTACAACTTTGGAGTTACGAATTTCAATCAGGAAAGTAAACTATAGGTACTTTACCGCATATAAAGAGAGATACGATAATACAATTGACAAATTTTATTATTGACGGTAAATGAAAAAGCGGATCAATTGGCTAGAGACGCTCTTATCTATGGTATACCATTGAATTATATACCTTACTACGCTGATCATCTTTATCTTATAAGAAAACACTGTCGTAATATATGGAAGAAATATATCGATGAGCGATCACTTAACAAAGGTATATGGTATAAAACCTTAAAACGTACCTTACTGCGGTATACCTGGTTTGAGAAAATTAAAATAAGTCGAACTGAATTAAGTACTGCCTTTCGACTCCGTTCAGAGCACATTCCACTAAATAGCTATTTATATTTAATAAAATTGAAGTCGTCACCAAATTGTGACATATGCAATGTTGTAGAAGATGTGTACCACATAATGACTGAATGCAGACGTAACCATGCCCCAAAAGTAGCACTAGAGAATAAAATGAATGAATCATTAAGATCTGTGGGTTTATGTAATGCCATTCTTGCTTTCCCGACATCTGACGAAGCAAGAATGCTTTACAGGCTGGTTATGTGTGGATTGAAAAACCGGTAGATTATTTACTGTTTGTGTACAATTTTTATTTTTTTATTTTGTTGTTAATCACTGGGGTGGCATGGTCAATTTGTGACCAAACTCCAATTATAAATTAAAAAAAATATATTAAGTCAATAAATTCAATTGACATGTAACTAAATGTATTATATTTCGTATCATTTATTTGAAACATAATTATTTTTACTATAATCAAATTAAGTTTGAAAATAGCACTAGTAACAGAGAAGTTTGTTAATCACTGGGGTGACATGGTCAATTTGTGACGAAACTCCAATTATAAATAAAGAAAAAAAAATTATTAAGTCAATAGGTTCAACTGATGTGTAACTAAATGTATTATATTTCGTATTATTTATTTGAAAAATATTTTTTTAACTATAATCAAATTAAGTTTGAAAATAGCACTAGTTAAAGAGAAGTTAAGGAATAATAGGTTAGCATGGTGGGGCATGTCACGAGGAGAGATGAAGACCATGTAACTAGAAAAGCTTTGAGTATGACGGTCGATGGATATAAGAGTATAGGAAGACTGAAAAAGGTATGGATGGGTTGTGTGAAAAATTATATGTGTGTAAAAGTTGTGAATACTGATATGACATCTGATACGCGAGCGTGGAAAAGGAAAACATGTTGTGCCTACCCTACTTAGGTGGGATAAGAAGATTATGAATTATTTTTACTATTACGTATTGGACATTGTCACAATGGTGTAAAATTTCTTTGAGATTAATATTTTTGGCTTTATATTTCGTTTTATTTAATGGCTTCTGTCTCTCTTTTGTACCAAATAGAGTAGCCTCTTTAATATACGAAGAGCCTATGGAGTATCAAAATTCACGTGAAATAATTTTCGCCACAACCTTACCTCACCAACACACACACAGTACCTGAATAAAGTGTATTTGTTTTTAGCTGATCGAGATTTATATTTCGTTTTATTTAATGGCTTCTGTCTCTCTTTTGTACCAAATAGAGTAGCCTCTTTAATATACGAAGAGCCTATGGAGTATCAAAATTCACGTGAAATAATTTTCGCCACAACCTTACCTCACCAACACACACACAGTACCTGAATAAAGTGTATTTGTTTTTAGCTGATCGAGATATATAGCCGTAGTAAGATGATACAATATTACTCAGTCACTCTCGGTGACACGGTGTTCACCATCCCCACCAGGTATACCGAGCTGGTGATTCGTGGAGCCGGAGCACAGGGGATGGTGTGGTAAGCGGCCCCGATGATCACTACCCGCTCTCCGAGGGCTTTTGTGTTTAACGTCCCTTACTCACGCTTGGGCTTTTGGACTAATGATTCTGTGACTCCGTGTTAAAAGGGACACAGTGCCTTTTGTAACTAATGAGATTCTACAGTATTAAAGTGAAACTTTTTTTCATCGCCTCAAATTTTTCCGTCTAACTATCGCATGTCGCATTACATTCAGCCGCGAAGTAGGGGTGAAGTGAAAGACGCGCGGCAGACCTGCCAAGGCCGATGTGGCGACGCCCATGGCTCAATTCAAAATGATTTAAAAAAATATTGTGCTCATTTATTAACATTCGTCTTTCATCTGAATGATTGTATTTATTACATATTCCGTATACTAATACGCAGGTTGAAATCAAAATGTATAGTTGGGTATATTGTCTACCATTGATTTCCCATTATCGTTTCCATTTTCCAATTATTAGTTTAAGATTAAAAACGCGATTTTAATACCATAAATCGAATCATTTTCAGAAAATTTTCAGTTACTCATGTGACAACTACGATCCAAAAAACGTTTCACTTGCATCGTGGTTTAATAAAACCACACATTTAAAAAATGGCACAAGCTAATAATAATCCTTTAAATATTCTATTTAGAAAAGTCCAGCGCTTTCCTTTACTAAATAACTCCTCAACTGACTAAAATTAATTATTAACATAATTGCTCATTCATTGTTCTAATACTATTTAGTGAAAAAAACGTGGCTTTCTGATATTAGCCCTTTTAATACGAAGGTCACAGAATTAAACTAATTTAAATTATAATGACAAATGATCAAATGCCACCGCGGTCGGATTGATATATGTTTTTTTTTAATAATAATTACAATTTTACGGTTTTCTGATTATTTTTATTAATCCAATACTATTCCAAAGAAGAATATACGAAAATGTTGAGGATTAAAAGTCGAAATAAAATTACTGATTTATACGAAAAGAGAATTCCGATAACTATACAAATGGTGAAGAATTACATTTTTCGTATTGAATATTTAGCTAAAATACCATTGATTTCCCATTATCTTTTCCATTTTCCAATTATTAGTTTAAGATTAAAAACGCGATTTTAATATCATAATCGAATCATTTCCGGAAAATTTTCAGTTACTCATGTGACAACTACGATCCAAAAAACGTTTCACTTGCATCGTGGTTTAATAAAACCACACATTTAAAAAATGGCACAAGCTAATAATAATCCTTTAAATATTCTATTTAGAAAAGTCCAGCGCTTTCCTTTACTAAATAACTCCTCAACTGACTAAAATTAATCATTAACATAATTGCTCATTCATTGTTCTAATACTATTTAGTGAAAAAAACGTGGCTTTCTGATATTAGCCCTTTTAATACGAAGGTCACAGAATTAAACTAATTTAAATTATAACGACAAATGATCAAATGCCACCGCGGTCGGATTGATATACGGTTTTTTTTAATAATAATTACAATTTTACGGTTTTCTGATTATTTTTATTAATCCAATACTATTCCAAAGAAGAATATACGAAAATGTTGAGGATTAAAAGTCGAAATAAAATTACTGATTTATACGAAAAGAGAATTACGATAACTATACAAATGGTGAAGAATTACATTTTTCGTATTGAATATTTAGCTAAAATATGCCCAATACCAAAATGTTTATTGATTTTAGACACAATTACTAGACCGGGTTGTCAATGATAACCCCTCGATGGTCCTCATCTCTCGGGTGCCAACGCTGTTTATAAATTATACTTGTCTTGCTGTTATATAAAGAACAATAAAGAAAGAGTGATATACAGAATAACTTGAAGGGTTAAATTTTATGATGGCTGTTCGAATTGTCGGTGATGGGTGATTTGGTGAACCTGTTTGTTGTTTTTGGTGTAATTTCAAATTGTTTTACATATGTATTATGTTACAAATTTCATTCATAATTAAATATGTATGAGTAATTAGCATTTGTCATTCAATTTTTTAATAATTGTAATGAGAGTGGTATATTTTATTTAAAAAATAATGTTTAGTTGTAATTTAAACGTCGCAGAATACTGGTCTTTATGTTTGTATTTTTAATTAAATTATGAGTGTGTGTGTTATTTTATGTCATTGAAAGTGTTAACAAATATTGTTACAGCTTTTTTTGTAAATATTTTTATCATGTTGAGTAGCTAACAAATATTTAATTAGTCTATGGTTAAGTGGCCATCGTAGCGAATAGGTATTTATATTATTATATTAATTATGGTATTACTAGCGGGCCCGGCAGACGTTGTCCTGTCCTAATTATAAAGAAAACCTTGACAAATTACATACAAAAACCTTCCCCGTGAATCACTTTATCCACTGGTGGAGACAGCATGAAAATCCGTTCAGTAGTTTTTGAGTTTATCGCGAACAGACAGACAGACGCGGTAGGGGACTTTTTTTATACTATTATTATTTAAATTATGGTATTATAAACAAAAGGTTAGTAATAATAGGCTGTTACTCCTACATACTGCATTGGTCATGTTGGAGTTTTTAGCGGGATCTTAGTCTGTCATGTAAGTGGCTTATATTTTAAATTCATAATCTCGTGTTATTTGACTCTATATGTTGTAATATTGGTTTCTTTTTACGTAATATTATTAAGGTTATTTTACACAAGTGAAATGAATGGGAAAATGAAACCACGGAGCGTGAATTCTGAGATTGCGACAAAAACTCCCTGGAACGTTCTGACACGGGGGCCACCATCTAGTTAGAACATTGAAATAACCACGAGACGTTTGTTGTAATTATTATCTAATTGACAGTAACAGTAGTAATGTAAAAGATTTGTTGCGAAAAAAAAAAGTTTTGTGTATTATAGCGTGTTACCAACCGCACCATACGAACATGACTAAACAACATGAGATCTACCACGATCGTATTTTCCACAGTTTTCATAAATAACTAGTTGACCCGGTCACGCCTTGCTGTGGCTGAGTGAAAAAGAAACTCAATATTAAAACGTGGCGCCATCTATGAGATATCTGTTCTACAGTTTTCTGTCAACAAACTAATTTCAAACGCCATCTGTTTGAGACAGATGAAACTTACAATTAATAACAATAATCAACATTGACCATTATTTAATATATAATTAAAAAATATTGCGGCTATTAATCGAAATATCAATTATCCTATCTCTCAAGTTGGGCCAAATTATACATAAACAATAATCAACATTGACCAACATTTAATTTGTAATTTAAAAATATTCAGCCCATTAATCGAAACATAGATTATCCTTTTCTCAAGTTGGACCAAATTATACATGAATGCCAACGTTTCATGCAGATCGGTTGAGTAATTTCGGAGTTCAACGTGGACAAACATCATGACACTAGATTTTTATATATTTAGATAGTATTAATAAATCGAAATGATCCTTATATGTATGAGCCATTAATATTAATACAACTAATATTAATTATGTTTCCTTATTTGAATTCGCTGCCAGTTGTATTTCTAGCCATTGATTGATAGTATTTCAAATATTTATCGTCGTGTTATCACTCATTTATATTTTTAAACTTCTCAGATACGTTGACTGATTTGACATTGGTAAAATATGTATTTACGGGATGCCATTTAAAAGAAATTGAAGTTTTTTTGGCGACCAATCTTCTAGTAGATTATTACTGCTATTGCCAAGTAGATAATAATATTACAAGTTTCTTGCGATCATTCTAATGAATTAACAACATGGTGGCCGTCTTGTTAGAACTTTCCAGGGGGTTTTCTAGCAAGTCGGAATTCACGCTCCGTGGTATTATTTCCCATCCGCATCACCTGTGCACAATAACCGAAATATTGTACGTAAAACACCACCAATACTACAAAATATAGAGGCAAATAACACAAGATTATGAATAAAATATAAAATCCACCACATGACATTTCTAGATCCCACCAAAAACTTTAAAGTAGAAGATACAATTTTAACATTTTTTTGCAACCGATCAAATTAAATCGTTATGCAAGTATCAATGCAAGAAAAAATGTTTATTACAAACCAGTTTTGAATAGGAATCGTCCAAATAATCAAACAATAAATGTTGTTCTAATAGCATTACTATGATGACCGTACGACAACCTTATACATACAAATGTATACAGGAACTAAACAGAATGGATATTACTGTCGTTACATTTTAAACTGAGCTAAAACTAATTTTAATCGTTCATATAACATATTTTTAGGATTTCCAGTTTTTATACACCGAGAACGAAGTTCAAATTTTCCTGTTCATAAGGTTTTTAGTTATTTTTTAAGTGATAATTTCTTAAAGCGCCTTGAGCGCTAGTTTTGGCAGGAAATAAAGTTATGATTTCGCGTCATGACGCGTAGTATAGGGGCCTGTGTACACCTCATATTGATATTTTGTATTAAGATTGTGCAGCCCATGATATATTTCATTATTTAATGTAATGTATAACAATATATATAATTAGTATTCGAAGTGACAATAGAAACCAGACTAATAATAATAATTTCAATTTACAAATTATGAAATTTAAATAATTCACAACAAGTATAATAATATTATAAATTATTATAAAATTCAAATCAGAACACAGTTATTCTATTGTATTAAGATTTCACTTCTATCTTTAGTCCTTATGACAGCCTCGATTTTTTTATGATCTTCATATTTGACATGTACAAAATTTGAAGATCTTGAAAAATGACTTAACATTTTAGGACCAGTTTAAATTGGATTTTTTAGCTTTTTAGCTTATTTGGAAACGTAACGACTCATTTCATTAAATTACCGGTTCTAATATTCAGTAATTATGTAATAACATGTGTTTAAATTTTAAACGCTTTAATAATCTGACGGTTGTGGATTGGAAACGCTTTATAAATACGATCTATTCACGATTAACGTTCTTCTATTTTATATGTATATATATATATTTTAAGGTGTTCCCTGTTGAATCGTCCTAAGGAGGTATATTAAAATTCGAGTTTGGGACCAGATCTTTAACTTAAGAGTGGTAGCTAGCAAGCAGTGGCCGTAGAAAAAGCCTAATAACGCGCTATGACTTCATCAAAATGTTACTATTGCTTAATATAAAATGAATCAATACGTACACTCAAGGAAAGCTTGTAAATATATTTGTGAGACATGATCTGATTTGTCTCCAAACGAATTAACAGGTAGTTATTTTTACGGATAATAGAAGTGCGTTACAACATTTAGCTCGGTGTGCCTCTGGGAACAGAGGTGTATCGATAGCTTATGCTATATTATGTGAAGTTCTCAAATTGGCAGAAAAAGGAATAGTTCTGAAATTGTAATGGGTTCCATCACATACAGGAGTGAAAGGCAATGAAAAGGCGGACGGATCATACGGAACTGTTCACCAAATTCAAATGTACCTAATTTATAAAATGGAAAGAACATTTTGACGAACGATCAAAAGATAAAGGCATCTAGTATAAAACTCTGCAAAGTGAGCCGCCCCATATACCATGGTTTGATGACAGTAATTTAAATAGATCTCTTATTGTTATTGCAAACAGAGTACGTTCCGACCATATGCCTCTCAACAAGTTTGCATTTCTTATAAGAAAAACCGTATCACCCAATTGTGTAGCGTGTGGAACGATAGAAGACCTACAACACTTGTTAATGAAATGTGACCGCAATAAAGCACAACGAAAAACTGTCATCGATGAGTTAAAACTTAATAGATTAGATCAGGGTATAGTAAAGAATCTTGTGTGCACGTGCAAGTGAGGAAGCTAAGGTTCTATGGAAGTTTGTGTTTAATTCTCTTTTGTGAATATGTTAAGATTAGGGTACGATGGGACTGATATGTTCTTTGTGGACCTAAGTCTCTAAATTAAATAAGCATAAATAAAAAAATAATTCGGTACTTCGTTACCGTAGAAATGATTATGTTGCTTCTTCATCTAGTTTAATTGTGGATAAATTTTTATGTTTTCTAATTGTAATTATGTCATTAATACTTCATTATTGTCTAATTTAAATTATCTTTGTTAAGTTACATAATTACAGCTTAGCATTTGTGGAAAAGCGTGATAATATTTAGCATGGGTAATACTTTGAAAATTCGTCTTTGTGCCAGTTAAATTTCCATGTTAATATGTCCTTTCCTTGCGGAAATTAACCCGGACAAACAACTGGCACTTAAATTTTGTGTACATGTATGGCTTCTATGCTATGGTAGTCTTGTAACTGAAGGTCGTCGTGTTGTTACCGTAGGATCTGAAGCCGTCCAATATAGTGGTGAAGAGTGACTGCACGCTGAAGATCCTGGACTTTGGTCTGGCGCGCACCGCCGGCACCACCTTCATGATGACGCCCTACGTCGTCACCAGATACTATCGAGCTCCGGAGGTTACTTCTTACCACAATACTCTCCACTTTCTTTATTCTGCCAATTAAATTCTGTTTAAAAATAATGTTACAGCATTACCATGTAGGGTCATTGTTTTATATGATAAATTTGCGTGACTTTAGAGGCAACCATTTATAGAAGTTTCCTGTAGATCAAAGCACTTTATTGAATTTAGGCCCTGTACCTAACTGTAGCTTTTTTTTTTCAAGTAGCATTTAACATATTGGAAAGATCTTTGTCCGTCATATCTTTAAGTTATTTTTAAGTTTGTAACTATAAACTTGTGTTAGTCGGTCCTATATTATTTATTACCGCGTTGTAATTCTTCATTATAGTCTTTTGTTACTGTGCCCAAATGGAGTCGGAAATTACAACATGAAATATGAATATTTGTTCAAGTAATTTTTATTATATTAATGGTCTCCGTTGAATATTAAGAATTGTAATATCACTTATTAGATTTCGTAATGGTTCTGAGCATAATTATAGCATGTTGGTGAAAAAGCCTGTGGCCGCAAGACCTTCGTTAATTTATAAATGTTGAGTTTCTCATATATATAAAAAATTACCTTATATACCTAAACGAAAGTACAATTATATATTTGTGTAAAAGTGTAGGTCTGGCTGGCGGTGGTTTGCCAAGATACCAACCGTCTTTCGAGGGTTTGCCACGATACTAATTGTCTGGCAATATGTTACATCCTTTTCTAGTAGGTGTTTGTAATTGCTAAGGCTAAGCTGAAGCTATTACTGGTTTCAGCATGAATGGTTCGGCCCGCCCGGGGTAGTACCACCCTCTCATAGGAAACCGACGTGAAGTAACAGTGCTTGCATTGTTGCGTTTCGTGCGGTCAGTGAGAGCGCCGCAGGCCCACCTCCCTTCTCTCTCCTCTTCCCTCCCCTCCCCAATCCCCCTAAAACATACAGGCTGGCAACAGACTTGCGCCTCCCCTGGTGTTATAACCTGGTATTAGGCTGATACATTTTGTACCTTTGTTACTAAGTTACCTGCTAAAGCAACTATGATCTAATTCTCATAGTAGGCCATAGTTCCTACCTGTGTTAGGGTATTGGATGAGAAACTTTCAGCTTCTATAAAGTAACGAAGATCTGATGGTCGTGGGCTCTTGCTCTATGTAAATGAGGGTTGTGGTAAAGGTGATCCTGGGCATGGGGTACACGGAGAACGTGGACATCTGGTCCGTGGGCTGCATCATGGGAGAGATGATCCGCGGCGGAGTGCTGTTCCCAGGAACGGACCACATCGACCAGTGGAACAAAATCATCGGTACGTAAATTACAACTAGCTTCTGCCCGCGACTTCATCCGCGTGGAACAGTTACTTTCGACTAACGCTAACTTTAACTGGCGACTTCGTTCACGAAGGTGTTTTTTTTAAGTAATACGTACGTTAACCCTGATTTTTAAACATTCTTCATTGGTGCTTCGCCCCTATTGGTCTTAGCCTTCCTTGATATGGAATAGTTACTTTCGGCTAACGCTAACTTTAACTCGCGACTTCGTTTACGTAAAAGGTAATTTTAAATAAAACGTACGTTAACCCGATTTTGAAACATTCTTCTTTGGTGCTCCGTTCCTATTGATCTTAGCGTGAAGATATATCAAATCGGACCAGTAGTTCCTGAGATTAGCGCGTTCAAACAAACAAACTCTGCACCTTTATAATATTAGTAAAATATACTATTTATGCGGATAAAAAAATGTACATTAACCTCGCGTTTATTCGTTATAATTATATCGCGTTATAATTAGTTTAGCTCGCTAAATTGCGTGCCAATGCTAGTATATAAGAGTGCAGTTGTATAGTCCGTGGCACGGGTTTCAGAACAACTGGGCACACCGTCCGCCGCGTTCATGGCGCGTCTCCAGCCCACAGTGCGCAACTACGTGGAGAACCGGCCGCGCTACGCCGGCTACAGCTTCGAGAGGCTCTTCCCCGACATACTCTTCCCCAGCGACAGCAACGAGCACAACCGCCTCAAGGTAACACGCCCCCACACATCCCGCACTACTCTCGTCCGTTTGGCATCTCGCATCTACCCTGCTCTCCTACACATCCCCACAGATTCCGCACTACCCCTCTCCTACACACCCCCAAACGTCCCGTAATACCAGCTCCCTTACACACATTCCGCACTACCCCCTACCCTTCATATCCGTACAGATCCCGCACCACCCCTCATCCCTATACACCCCCATACATCCCGCACTTCCCCGTCCCCTACATACCCCCAACATCCCGCACTACACCTTTTCTCTACACACATTCCGCTTACCTTTTCAAAAGATATCCAGAATGTTCTATCTGTAATGAACAGGGTGACAAATAAAATCTCACCATCGATAATACATTCCAAAACTGGCTTTGCACTTATCTATGCCTGAAAAGCTATCAATAAAAATATATCATGATTTTTAAAACGGTCTCAAAGATTAAAAATAATTAAGATTAAGAACAAAACCCCAAAAAGATAGAGTTTAAACTGAAAATACAAGTTCATATATTTTCTTTTAAATATCTTATAGGTTTTAGCACCTGCCCACAGTCTTGTATGATGTTAAATGTGGTCTTAAATAATAAACAAATTAAACCTAGATGGGGTCTGGCCCTCAAGTGCTTTAACCTAAACACATTTAAGCGTGCTTTTGGTGATAAATTTTCTGACTTAAGGATGGAAGGGGTTTTGGAACGGGATACCTGATACACTATTCCCCCAGGATTACGACATGGGGCTCTTCAAAAAGAGATTAAAACAAGGTCAAGGTTCAAGGTCGACGGCACAACAATGGTGCCTTTAATGTTGCACTTGCCCATAGGTGATGGTGGTATCATCACGTGGGCCGTCTGCGTGTTTGCTGCCCTTTGACATAAAAAGGGAGAGGGCGGTAATTACTTAGGCGGCCCTAGGAAAAGGCCTACCACCATAGTTTCTCCGCCTCATTTGCAAGAAAATTCGAAACTATGTCTATTTATGCGGTTTACGAACACGGTAGGGGGTGTCCACTAATTACGTGAAGGAATCAAGGGAAGAGGAGGTCAAGCCAAATCTCACTGAGGGCTGGGGATTCCAGTAAATATCGCATAATATTTTTAGGGTAAAAGTTCGAGAAAATCACAATAATTTAAAGTGAAATATGTTTCTAGGCTAAAATAGGCCGAAATCTGGCATAATTCTTCTGTATATTTTAATAGTTCCCGTTTTAGTATTATTTAATTTTATCACTGAGATTTTAGATCGCTATCTAAACAATAGCAATCTCAAATACTAGTCATATTACTTTTAACAAGAATAATAAGGCAATTGGTGTTTTTTTAAATAAATCCAGCGCTTATATCCAAGTTAAAAACTTAGTAAGATCTTACGTGAGATTAAGGGAGGCTGGAAGCGATCGAGACAGATTTCACCAGCGGAGGAGGACGGATTAAAAACTCCTCACGTAATACTCAGGCATTGTCGTTTCAAAAAATATCTTATTCCCACCCTACATAGAATTTGGAGTCGTTCAAGTATTACGTAAGCAGATTTTTTGTAATTTCTTACCGCCCCCTCCTCCCTGGTCAGCAAAGTAAGCAATGACATAACTCCTCCACTGCCATGGTTACGTAAACATTTTTATAAGTTTTTTAATTATGTTCTGGTTAAATAAATAAATATTGCTGACGTAATCATCATTCAAATATCCGCATCCCCTATGGCAGTGGTCAGCAAACCGCGGCTCCTCTACAAAGTATTTAGTATCGGCACGGAATAGTATCTATTAACTTGCCTTGTAGAAGACCAATAAACATTTATGATACGCAAGTCTATAGAAAAGAGATACATTTTTAGAAAGCAAACAATGGCACGGCAAGTCTCTCAGAAAGAAGATGTATTGAGCATAGGCAAGCTCGAGAGTGTACATTTAAAGTTAAATAAAATAAATATGATAAAAAAAAATCAATAAAAAGGTACCTACTAAAGCAAAGCTTAAGTAAAAAAAGGCTCTCTGAATACATTTCAGTTTTTGTATTGTTTATATTTGGCTCTTTTAGATGACCAGTTTGCCGACCACTGCCTTATATCATGAAAAATAACCAAAACTCGCCCAGACCGCCCCCCCCCCACACCTTAAGTGCTGACGTAATACTTGAATTACCCCTATTGTATGTGATATAATATAATCGTATGTATGTGTATATAACAGGCGTCGCAAGCACGCGACTTGTTGTCGCGCATGTTGGTGATTGACCCCGAGCGCCGTATCTCGGTGGACGACGCGCTGCTGCACCCCTACATCAACGTCTGGTACGACGAGGGAGAGGTCAACGCGGTGAGCATACACGAGATCGAATAATCGATTTATAGACATAGAAAAATTAATGATTTTAATCGATATTAAACCACGAATCGATCTCTGTCGCTATAAAATCGTGATTCCATTTTTTCTATTTAGATGACAATCTTACAATAATTGACAATTTAAAAACAACTACAAAAAAATTTCATCAAAAAAGAAGAAAAAAATAAGAGATCAAGTTTAATCGACCTTTTATCGATCGAATCGATTCCACAGACCACTATTCGTATCGATTTAAAAATCGATTTTTTTATAACCGTCATCCTTATTGTATTGTATGTGATATAATATAATCGTATGTATGTGTATATAACAGGCGTCGCAAGCACGCGACTTGTTGTCGCGCATGTTGGTGATTGACCCCGAGCGCCGTATCTCGGTGGACGACGCGCTGCTGCACCCCTACATCAACGTCTGGTACGACGAGGGAGAGGTCAACGCGGTGAGCATACACGACATCGAATAATCTGTTTATAGACATAGAAAAATTAATGATTTTAATCGATATTAAACGTGGAATCGATCTCTGTCACTGTAAACGTGATTCCATTTTTTCTATTTAGATGATAATCTTACAATAATTGGCAATTTAAAAACAACTACAAAAAAAGTTCATCAAAAAGAAAAAAAAAATTAAGAGATCAAGTTTAATCGACCCTTTATCTATTGAATCGATTCCATAAACCACTATTCGTATCGATTTAAAAATTGTTTTTCATTTTAATAACCGCCATCCTTATTATTACCATCAAAACACAGATAAACTACTTTTTATTATGGTACCTGCCTTTGCAAGCAGGTTTGCCAATGTCAAATTTGACATATATACATTTTTAATCAAATGTCAAATATGTCAATTTAATGTAGAATAGCATAAAAATACCACAACACAGCAGTCACAAAAGATATCGTATTGTGTTAAGAGTACCACAGAAATAATATATATTACGATGTTATTTAACTTTTTTTATTATGTCTTGTACTTTTGTTGTCGATCTTATTTCTTGAGCTCTTTTTCGGTCTTTTAGTGAGATTCCCAACATACTCCTTTCCATTCCCCTTTGACATGTTCTTAACTTTAAGTAATGCTTTTGAGACAGCGCCCACGTTTGACAACCATACGTGCTGATTGTTATGGAATATTAATATTATATAATTTGGGAAATAACAATATATATATATATATGTATAATAATCACAAGTTATTAGTTTTATTTTAATTTGTATATAAATAAAATTAGACAATGTTAAAATCATACTTCATAATAAATATATTAAACATTTACAATTGGTATAAAGTAGTACGGGGAATCAGTGTATAGCTGGTGTTTAAAACAAGTTTGACTGTGGCAGCGTATTATGCAACTTTTTTTATATCACCTATGATTTATCTATTTATATCTAAATAAATAAACATCCATGCTGTTTGTCCACGATGAACTCCGTAACTACTCAACCGATGTTCATGAAAGTTGGCGTTTTGTATAATTTGGTCCAACTTGAGAGATAGGATAATTTATATTTTGATTAATGGCTTCAATACTTTTTAATTACATATTAAACGATTGTCAATGTTGATTATCGTTAGTAACTGTAAGTTTTATCAGTTGCGAATATATGGCGTTTTAAATTAGTTTATTGGCAGGAAACTGTAGTACCGACTGCTATAGATATCTAATAGATGGTGCCTCGTTATAATTTTGAGTTTATATTTTAATACCTGTGCCATAGCAATCAGTGGCCGCGTCAGCTAGTATATACCTATTATATGCATATAAAAATGAAATGCTTTTCGGTTGTCTCGCTAAAACTTAAAAACGGCTCCACCGATTTGATTTTTTTTTAAATCTTTTTGTTCGCTATAATTAATCGTATCTTTAAGAGGTGGTGGTTGTGACTGTTACAGCCGGCGCCGGCCTCGTACGACCACTCGGTGGACGAGCGCGAGCACACCGTCGAGCAGTGGAAGCAGCTCATCTACCAGGAGGTCGTCGAGTACTCCGCCCCCGCGCACCCCGCGCCTCACCCCCCGCCGCACCCC
>MU158741.1:96066-108327 GCA_015888305.1 Antheraea pernyi | reverse complement strand
GTCACTGTGACTGGGTTGTCATCATGTCCATGGCGGTGGCAGTTCAGTCTGACACAGGTATCTACCTCCTCACTTGATTACTAGACATACTATATCTAAAGGGTGGATCTATATGTGAACGATGGTGACATCTAGAAATGACGCCCCTCTCTGTATAAAAACGAATGTAACTATCTATAAAATTCTAACTAAAGTTAATAAAAAATTTTTGACGGTTATTCTCGACGACTGGGTTGTTTTCCGAACCGATAGTAGCTTTGACGTTCATAGGCGCCTTCTCTGGGCCTAAATTAAATACTGTATTTTTGATTTTGATCTGGATACAATGGCTAATCCCGAAACCTGACACATCTAAAAGTGCCACTATTGTGTGTATGGTGGTCCAGTCGTACCCTAACAGCCGACGTACGATTATCAGTTGTTCGTTGTTATTTACTCGCAAACGACAATAGTCAGCCGGTGTTATCTCAACTTACGAACGAGCAAGCATTATGAAACAACCAGTAAGTGCGAAAGGGACAATTGTTGACGTTGGTCACTATCTATACAAGCAATACATATCCATTTCACTGTCGTGCGTTCGAACTGCATACGATACAAAACAGGAAATGATGCAACAGCAATATAATTGACAACGTTTTAAATAACTACATATTATATATGTATAGAAACAAATACGTGTAATGTATCATTCTAGTATCATTTCTATACAGAAATTTACTCACATATGGTGATTTTTATGTGTAATATAGAATTAAATTATCTCCAATTTATATATTTTTTTTATTATTAACATAAGGTTTCAAGGGAAGTGACCGCCGAACTATAATCCACACGAGCAGAGTGCAAGGACAATAAGTAATGTCGGCGGCGCACGCGCCCTCCGGTTCCGGCGGTAACCTCACATTAAACCTTATTGTTGTACAAACAAATAACTCTTGTGTGTATAAAAAATCAAATCAATATCGTGTAAACGTTAACGTGCAATACTCGACGGAACGGATCGGAGATCAAGTGAAACGGAACGTGTTTATTATTTACGTTCGCTTTTTTTGACATGTTCACAGCATACGCTTGTGAACGAATGAATTGAATGAATGTATCAGAGAGTAGAATAATTGTTTTTTTATTGTTTAGTCTGTTTTATAACAGCACTGAATAAATTTTAGAACTGTAGCTGTGCAAATGACGTTACTTATGTTGCGTGTTTTGTTTTTTTTTCTAGTATCATATTCTTGTCTATGCGTAGTTGTTTATTCCTGTTCCCTGTCTGTTATAATGATTAAAAAAATGTAAGACTTTTTAATTTACATTTATTTAGGAATTAATGAATTCAATGGTTAAATATTACACATACGCCCACTTTGTTGCTTTTATTTGACAATATTTTTTATTTTATTTTGCGATTGACTTCTGCATTTATTTGCATCAAAGAGTGCCTTCGCGGATTGCTGGTGAATTATAGGCTTTTGTGGTTTTCACAACACGGACTGACGTTTGATAATATGTTTGGATATTTTTGTAACGAGAACTTTTTGAACTCGACGTTTGAACATTTGTCCGCGATGTGAGACGTTGACGTCGTAATAATAATGTTATCGTGCAATGCTTTCATATAAAAAAAAACTATTATTCTTATAGTTTTACGGTATCGTATCTACTAATTATTTTGATTTTATACGTTTGTAGTTTATATGAATGATTTGTATTAGTAAATATTTGAGGATACAGAACAATCTTATATATCACTTTTGTATGTAAAATCTTATATATCAAGATATCTAGACTTTATTATATGAATTAAATTATTAGTAATTCTTAATATTGTGCAGTCTCGGGTCTTGTTTATTTGACCGACAGTAAGGAGAGGGGTAATTGGAGGTGGAAGGGGTTCAAAATTTATTTTAATTTTCTATGGTTACAATCGTGAAGATTTTACTCTCATGTTGGAAAAGTCAAATAGATCCGGGACTGATATTTTGTTAATTTTTCATGGTTATTATAGAAATTATGTGGTAAAATTTACATTTATATTTTTTTTTATTAATACACACGATAACGCGATCGCTATACAATTTCGATAAGAAATACGAAAATATGCTTTATTTTATAATTAATAAAATTGAGTTTACTCTTGTTTATTGTAAATTAGAAAATTATTGTTTCCTTTTTTAAAGTGTATAATAATAATTGTGTAATTTTAATTATTTATGCTATTACAAGTTAGTTTATTGAATAAAAGAAATATATCTCGTGTATATGTATGCCAATTTAACAGTAACGCTTGTGCCATTTCTCACTGCGCCATATATAAATACGTTCGCACGGTTAGGGCTCCGGTAGCATCTGTTCTCATACTTGTACACTTGGGATTACTTTTTTTTTGTGCTGTTCTTAGTAATAGTAGATTCTAGTTACGTTGCTGATCGTATCTATATTACGACAATAGGTTAAAAGTTTCTACCTTAGTAGTGTGATAGAAAAATCCTCGCACGTTATCGCACCATTGGAACTATTATGAATATATTCAAAATGATGGTTTTCAACGACGTTACCTTTAGAATAGTCGAGAGAAAGGTGTGTTGCGACAAACGCCGAAGCTCAGATATGATATTGAAAACTAAATTGTGTAGTACAGTTTCATAACATGTAAAAAATTTGAAAAGCGCATGTCTATAAATATAAAACACAAAAAAAAACGCATAAAAACTTTTTCGTGTTTATGGAACAGTGACGTCATCAATATAGTAAAAAAGCGGCGTGCGAGGTATCGTAGAATATTGTTTGAAACCTCACTAGGTGATATAATTATAAAATTAAGTATAACGATGAACGATAAGTCTTTAAAACGGACGGTTTCAGCGGATAGCACAATATATTAGCTATAGTATAAAGGGAGTGACAAGTGACGTATAAGACGATGGCATGGATTATTAGATTCAAAACGTTCGGGATGAAACTAAAGCAATAATGTACACGTTTTATAGTTATAGCAAGCGATCACAACTTTCTATTTCCCCAGATAACGCGTGTCCTTAATTCTACATCACACTGATATATATGTATCATTATATTTATATATACTTGACACATATGGTATACTACTTTGTTCGACATTACGCATAGATTATACGTTACATCATATTTATATAAACGTGATATATATGATCTGTGTATGAGGTAAAATTAACGTCATGTGTTTACTGGGCGTTAGTCGTTGAGTGCGTTGCTATAGGCAACACTGATTTATCGACATAGTACACACCCAAGAAATGGTTGTACGATCGCTCTAGTATTGATGTCGCTTTACTTTTGTTCCATAGCCAATCTATATCTTCAACTATAATAATATATATTTTAAATTAATATCAGATGAATACACAGTCTCTTTATGTCCATTGCCAAACCATAAACAGCTTATCATTAACTTTGTATCGTGAGCAACGCTACAATTATTACAAATTGCTGGGTCTCGTAAAAAACAAAACACATCACAAATTGTCTATGAATTTACCCAAAAGTATACCCAGCATAACGGTTTTAACTGTTAAAATGTGGGCAACCCTTTATAAAAAAGGTCATTGTAAAGTAACAACTTTATTAATTATTGTAAATTGAAATAATATTTTTAAGCTTGCAATATTATCACGTAAGTAACTAGAATTATGTAAATATTTAGATTCGTTGTGATGTGGAACGAAAGTGAAGTGAACATAATTATAACATTGATTAAAGTTGCTCAAATTTTAATACCGCGTGAGTAAAGATATAAAAGTTTACAATAAAATAGAACATTTGTATGTAGAAGCATATATTATTATGACATTCAAAGATTGAAATGATATGAGTGCATAGATTAAACAAGTTGTCTTTGTTTATTGTATTTTTACTTTAGCGGTACTGGAGTTTTGGCCACTGTATGAATAACCTTAGTACACTATCACTATAGTATAAAGATCACAACTGTACGTCCAAATTGTCCATTTATATGTTAATATACCTAATACAAATTACAATAATATAATCATTAGCGTATATTAATTAGGGCACTCGGTAAAAAAGTGTCTCGTAGTCGCTGGGTTGAGAGGCAACCGCCGCGGCTTGTAGCGGTTTACTTGTGTGAACACTTCGATGACTATCTAAAAACAACTTATTTTTACTGTAAACGTAAGTTATTTCATATTTTAACGGAATAAAATTGAAATGGTTATTATAGATTGTGTGTTTCATTTTTCCTAACATTTCTGCTAAATAAATATATAGATACGTCCACACTATAAATATACCAAAGTAATTTTATCTGGCTTTTGCACGAAATCTCTAAACTGAAAACGACAACATAACCAGGGGCTTTGAGAAAGATACAGGAAGCTACTTATAAAAATAGTTATACCCAGTATAGCAAGATAACAAGTAGTCCGGTGAAGTTGTTAAGACCTTGCAGTTCGAAAAAAAAAGCAAGATAACATCAATAAGAAAATGTAATGTGGTTGCTTCAGTAGTTGGGCCGAACAAACTTACGCTACTTACGTATATAATGCACCGCGTTCGCCGACCGCTGCAGCGGCCGGTACGCATTATCTTTTTCCGCAAGTCTAACCAAACTGAAACGAAACTGTTTTGTTTTAACTTTAAAATTATCAAGTTGCTAATATATAAAACACAGGGCGCTCGTCGACCACTGCCGTGGCCGGCTCTCGCTGTCTTTGTTTCATAAGTCTAAAATAACCTAACCCATTTATTTTTGCAAGTGCACTGCGGTGCCGTTTTGAGATTATGTCACCTCTGAACTATCATTGGTAATTTTTTATGTTACCTACTTGATGATTTTTAAGTTAAAACATAACAGTTTCATCTCGGTTAGGTTAGGTTAAACTTGCGAAAAAAGATAACGCGAAACGGCCTCGCAAGCGGTGGGCGAGCGCGATGCATTATATACGTAAGTACCAAACTTGTTTTCAAAAAAGCACATACAAATCTATGTTTTCCTTGTCTAATCAACTTAACAAGTATTAATGTATAACAAACATTTTACAAACTAAATTAAGTATTAGCATAATAGTATTAAATGTTTATATCGTAGATAAAATCCTTACTTACATTAAGTATTGTATATGTTCGAATGAAGCTCCACCAAATACTACGAGATCTGTACATTGACATAATAAAAAGGCATGTAATGATACATCTATTTATATTTAAATGAAAAATAGGAAAAGAAGAATCTCGATATAGCAGAGAAATCAACGTCAGAAGAAATACTTAGAAAATACCACAGAACATTTAAAACAAAACCAGAGACAAATATCCTACAAGTATTATAATCTATGTAATATACTCTATGGGTATAACTGTCACTGCCACTTATTTGTCAAATGTGATAACAGTTTTGTTTGCTGTTTAGTCTGGATCTGTGGTCTGGATTGTAATTTCGTCTCAAACGTAAATTAATAGAAACTCTATAAACATTAAACCACAATGAACTAACCAATGTTATTAAAACATCTAAAATAGCAATATTGTTTGAGTTTTAAAAGAAATAAATCAAAATGTCAGAAAAGGATAAATCAAAAGTGAACACGCAAACGAAACACATCCCGAAAGATGCACAAGTTATCATGTCGATAATGAAAGAAGTAGGAATTACGGACTATGAGCCTAGAGTTATAAACCAGCTCTTGGAATTTACGTACCGCTACGTAACTTGTGTGTTGGATGATGCAAGGGTATTTGCTAACCACGCGAAAAAGAAAACCATTGACCTGGACGACGTCCGCTTATCTGTTCAGATGCAGTTGGATAAAACATTTACTGGACCACCGCCGAGAGAGGTGTTATTGGAGATATCTAAAGTTAAAAATTTGAATCCGCTACCTTTGATAAAACCCCATTGTGGATTGCGTTTGCCTCCCGACCGGTTAGTTCATTTCAATATTAAAGCGACATGACACGACGTTAAAGTATAACCAAATAAATAATAACTTAAAATTATCTACAGGTAATTTTTGTACAATCTATTTGGAATTTTTATTTGGTTGTGTAGTAAATTCATCAAATGCAATTACACTATTGTACATAGTATGTGTTGATTTAACACACGTCTGTTACTTTTTCAAGAATTGGTTAATAATTTTATTATCTTCAAACAAACCTAAGATAATTTATATGTCAATCCAATATCCCTTAGCAGGTGTGGACATTTACAATTTATTTAGATTACAATCTTAGTAAATATTGATTAAAGGTTTGAAATATATATACATAAATTCAAATAATAAACATTAATGTAGAGGTGAGGAGCATGTCCTAATCTTACATATGTCCTTAGAGTGCCCATTTGTAAGAATAAAGTTGTTGGTTAGGTAAGGGGTGTTTTGGGGTGTAAAGGGTGTCAAATAACATCCTAAGAATATCTTGAACAATAAAAAAAAAATTACAATAAACTTCTGTCCTCATTATTCACTCAAATATTTCACATTTAAGCTCATAGTGGTTAAAAAATATTTAACATAAAACAACAAGGAATTTGTTATATTTTCGCAATTCTTTTGAAAGGGGTAACCAATCCCTATAAAAAACAACCCTTAACAACCCCAAATTTGTGATGCGAATTTCTAATGCCAAGCCGAATTTTTATTTGGTTGTGCAGTAAATTCATCAAATGCAATTATACTATTGTACATAGTATCTGTTGATTTAACACACGCCTGTTACTTTTTCAAGAATTGGTTAATAATTTTATTATCTTCAAACAAACCTAAGATAATTTATATGTCAATCCAATATCCCTTAGCAGGTGTGGACATTTACAATTTATTTAGATTACAATCTTAGTAAATATTGATTAAAGGTTTGAAATATATATACATAAATTCAAATAATAAACATTAATGTAGAGGTGAGGAGCATGTCCTAATCTTACATATGTCCTTAGAGTGCCCATTTGTAAGAATAAAGTTGTTGGTTAGGTAAGGGGTGTTTTGGGGTGTAAAGGGTGTCAAATAACATCCTAAGACTTGAGACACCCAAGCCAACCTCGCCTGCATGTGGTGCGCACTGCTGAATAACAATTGAGGCAATGGTGAAAGTGGGGTGGTATGGCTTTACAGCCTGACTGGGTTGCAACCATCATGTATATGGCGAAAAAGCCCGTCATAGTGATTCGCTTCTGAGGGTCGCGTTTCGGGATCAGCCTGTGCATATCCAGCTTTTCTCAGGCCGGCATGACAGCGGTGACCGGTGATGAATAATATATCACTCGGTGGTCACCATTGTTTTTAGACTGTACTATGCTTACCATCAGGCATAGTGCAGTCATTTTGCCGTGCTACAATACATAAAAAAAAAAGAATTATTTGATACAATGATATTGTAGTGCAACCTAACTGAGTGCTTGAACATGACTAACAATTCAATTATTTAATAAATATAAGTTTACTTCACCTGTACTGATGCGCACATAATAAGGGCAACATGAAATGTACTTTAACTGTACAATTTGATTCTGATTATCAACTTTCAAGCCTCAGTTTTATTTTAAAATTGTTTTAATTTTAGAGGTAACTATTTATTTTTAACAAAAGAATTACAATATTTAGATTAATAAAAAAAATCATTTAAGGATATCTACTATAGAGATATGAAAAAGTCCATTATGTCCAAGTTATTACCTCAGGTTTGTTAATTATGCAAAAAATGTAAATTGTTCTTTGAATTTTCTCATTAAAGATTATAAGTTTAAAGAACTCTCCAAAACACTGCTTTTTTGAGGCCTCTTCTTCTTTCATAGCTACTGTAACACCCATCATTCAACTTTCATTCGTTCAAATAAATATCATTTAGATTACCTAAGCTATTAGCTGATGATTTGTCAGTCACCATAATGAGATTCAAACACAATCCGAAACAGTTATGAGAAAGGCAAAATAATGGGTGGCATGTAGAACTATAAAATGGATTGATAATAAACTGTTAGACTATAATATGTTTTTGTTAAATTTCTATACATTTTGTAATAATCTGCTACTTCACCTAATCTTAAATTAATATTTTGGAATATTCACTATTTTTACTTCTATTTTAGCTATTGTCTATCAGCTTGCAATTATCGTCTCAAACCGGCGGCCAAGAAGGTGGCAGCAAAGACAACAGTCACTCCAATACCTACTATCAAATCAGTGACTAATCTAAAACCCACAACGAGTCAACAGAATGTTGTTATGAAAAGGCCACCTGGAAATATTGTTAATGTATCCACTTCAAAGCAGACTACAGTACCAAAACCCGTGTTGAAATTTTCTTCAGGTAGTAAGGTGAGTTTTTATATATTAGTACTCATTTCATGTAAACTAACTTTAGTTAAGGTTCTGTATAACATAATGACAAAAAAATAAATTCCATTAAAAAGATTGCAATTTAGATTTATATTGTACTAGCTGTGCCTGCGACGTCGACCATGTGGAACCTTATATTAAAAATCAGTGGTTAATAAAGCCACCTGAATATATTAAGTCCATTTACTTATCTACTTTTCTCTCGTACTTAAGTCATTCAAACAATAACTTTTGATAGAGTGAACCAATTTTAATGAAACAAAGACTAAGTTGTTCTCGAGGATATTCTTTATGATTTTTGATGATTGCGGTTTTATTGTGAACGCAGTACTTTAGTACTGATGCGTATTCATACAAACAGACAGACAGACATTTCTAAAAATGGTTGAAATGTATTCATTTACTTATTCATAGAAACCTACAACAATTTTTTTACTTAAATCAAAAAAGTACAGACACCTTAGATGTACATTCTTATTACATGTATAGAAGATAATATACATAAAATTGCATATCCTTTGCAACCCCTTTTATGGAAAAACAGATGTTAAAAATGATCTTAATTCTTTTAGTTTAGATCATAGGCTTTTAGAAAAGATCAGAGACTTGTGGCATCAAAATATCATATTACAATAGTGTACATTATTTGTCTTCAAAATTTTCAAAGTTCTTCTCCTAAACAGAATATTTTCAAAATGAACAACAATATCTGCTTTTGAATTAAAACAAAAAAAATATGATTATGGCTTAGTGGTAGTGTATTTAGATACCGTTTTGTCATTCAAACAATAACTTTTGATAGAGTGAACCAATTTTAATGAAACAAAGACTAAGTTGTTCTCGAGGATATTCTTTATGATTTTTGATGATTGCGGTTTTATTGTGAACGCAGTACTTTAGTACTGATGCGTGTTCATACAAACAGACAGACAGACATTTCTAAAAATGGTTGAAATGTATTCATTTACTTATTCATAGAAACCTACAACAATTTTTTTACTTAAATCAAAAAAGTACAGACACCTTAGATGTACATTCTTATTACATGTATAGAAGATAATATACATAAAATTGCATATCCTATGCAACCCCTTTTATGGAAAAACAGATGTTAAAAATGATCTTAATTCTTTTATTTTAGATCATAGGCTTTTAGAAGAGATCAGAGACTTGTGGCATCAAACTATCATAATTCAATAGTGTACATTATTTGTGTCTTCAAAATTATCAGAATAATTTCCTCTCCTAAACAGAATATTTTCAAACTGAAGAATCATATCTGTTTTGAATTAAAACAAAAAAAAAATATAATTATGGCTTAGTGATAGTGTATTTAGACACCATTTAGACTGACATAGGTTCAAATCATATAAAGCATATAGTGTTATCTACCATCTTTAAGTTGAAATTCTGCCGTCAAAGCATCTAATCATCACTTAACGTGGGGAAAGGTTGTGGTGAAACAGTGAAACTTAAAAAGTAATAGTAAAATAAACTTCTCTACAAAAAACCTTGATCTTAGTTGCAAAGAAGAATTCGAATTTGATCCAATTTGATTTCTTTGACATTCATTAATATGTCGATGTATCAGTTCTTTTTACTTTTCCAATGTTTACATGACTAACTCTTTAATTATATCTTAACAAACTGATACTTGTGACTTTGATTATATTGTAATAATATATTTTATACACAGAAAAATACATAAGCAGCACACCATTTGCTCTACTTTTCCATACCAAGAGAACATGCTGACTAAGTTGTGCTTATAACAATTATGGTTTCTTAAAACTTTAATCATTTTGTTTTAAATAAAGCTATTTTAATAGTTCTTTCGTTAGGTAAGGACCAAGTGTCTAAAAAAGTAAAATTGAAATAATTTTGTCAAAATTTATTCAGTAGTTTTGGAGTGACGCATGCACAATGACAGACTTCTTTATTTATGTAGAAGATACATTATTCATATAAACAAATATACCTTGCAGGTTGTGAAACCTGCAGTGAGGGTCACAGCTGGTCCCTCAGCCCAAGCGCCCTCTAAGATGGATACTGATGAGCCAATCTCCCAGAAAAGGAAGCGTGAAGATGATGACTATGATATGTAAATATAAGTTTTAATATAGTCTAAGGTTGGTTTTGTATGTTATTTTATTGTAAGCAAAATAAAATAATGCATTTATATTTTACAATAATGAAGTTTCATTTTTATTTTGTAACGGACTTCGAAACTTACGGTTACTAACTTACTAACGTTTGTTATGTTCTGCTGTTTTTTTTATGTATGTTAATTGATATCTTTGTCAATTGTGAATCGATTTTAATGATTCTTTTTTTTATTCTAATTGGTTATACTCAGAGGTGGTCGGTACCCTATAAATTAGGAAATATTCAACCCCTAACAGGGTGAAAATCGCTTATTTGATTTTCATTCACTTCTCGTCTACGTATTTTCGGCGACTTTAAACCAATAATTTGAATTGATAATACTTGGTGTTATTGAAATCTCATATAACTGGTTTTGACGAGGACTTACATCTGAAGTTCTGACTATTATGAAAAAAAGATGCGGCCATGAACAGAGCAGGGGTGGGGCAGAAGGAATAACAAATTCATATGTTAGACGTTTGCCTTCAAAACATCTAAATGAATTGCTCATTAAAAAATCGTATGTCAATAAATATCAAAAATATTGGTATATTTTATAAAAAATTTACTAGTATATCGAAATAGTGTTGATTGAAGTTTATAAAAATTAAAGACCAGTATGGGGTGCCGAAACAGTCATATTGACCAGAGATTTGCTGCCCTAAAGCTTGCATTGGAAGTATTCCGAAAATTATTAGAAAGGAAGTATCATTTTATTTTAGTCTTAGTTCTTAAAAGAAAAAAAAACAGCCCGATTTTGAAACAGTCTTCATTGGTGTCCGCTCCTACTGGTGTTAGCGTGATGATATATAGCCTGCCTTCTCGATAAATGACTTCTCTAATACTGAAAGAATTTTTCAAATCGGACCAGTAATACCTGAGATAATAATGCGTTCAACCAAACAAAAAAACCCTCCAGCTTTATTTAATACTAGCTGTTACCCGCGGCTCCGCACGCTCTTTTTTAAAATGTATTAAAGAAATGTAAAATTGTGGGTGGGTGTGTACATTACAGAAACGCTTTTTCAAAAACATTTGTAACTTCGATACGAACGCCATCTACTGTAACATGTAACGTGTACATTAGATATATGAATACTAATAATATATCGAATGTGATGGGATTTATCATCAGCAACATACCTGGATTTTCAACCTACTATATACCAAACTCAGTGCTCACTAACACTATATAAGAAAGTAATGAAAATTATAAGCTATACATTATCGAATAATATATCTTAAATCTTTTATTATATAGATACTAGCGGGCCCGGCAGACGTTGTCTCCCTTGATTATAAAAAAAATCCTTGACAAATTATATACTAAAACCTCCCCCATGAATCACTTTATCTACTGGTCAAAACCGCATGAAAATCCGTTCAGTAGCTTTTGAGTTTATCGCGAACAGACAGACAGACAGACGCGGTAGGGGACTTTATTTTATACTATGTAATGATAATATGCCCGTATTGTCGATATACTTAAGTTATTCTTATACGTTGCTATAAACGCTGAGTTATGTAGAAGCAAACGCATTAAATAAAACAATATGGCCGCCAAATTGACCAAAAAGATGATATAATTCATATTACATACAAATATATGACTTTCAATTAGGTATATTTATTATTATTGGAGTCCAGTAAGGTACACATCTATCGCGGTTGTAACATATGTTTGATCAATTTCACACGAACGAATGCCCAGGTAGCAGTTAATCACTACATAGTGTACCAAAACAAATAAAAAAAGAATCATTAAAATCGATTCACAATTGAC
>MU158741.1:49413-93698 GCA_015888305.1 Antheraea pernyi | reverse complement strand
CAATGCGGTTCAAAATTCTTTCATTTGTGTGTCTGTTGAGCAGTGCAAGGTACGTCTCGACGCGTACTTCGCGCTGGCGTCATTGAGTTCGTCGGGCACCCATTTGTCAAGTTTTTTTACCTTGCCAATTTGACACAAATGGACCAATATTGTTTCGACGCTAACGTCGAAAGCTGCTGCTAATTCAGCCGTAGATTGTGTACCATTAGCTTCCACAATCGCCTTTAATTCGTCATTGTCGACCAAAGTCTTCGGACGACCGCGACGTTCATTTTTCAGGTCAAAATTCCCAGAACGCAAGCGAGCAAACCAATAACAGGTGGTGCGTTGGTTTGTAGTGTTAGCTCCGTAAACGTCGTTGATGTTGCGTGCCGCTTGTGCCGCGTTGCTGCCACGACGGTACTCATATTCCATAATTACTCGAATTTTTAACGTATCCATGATGACAAAAAAGATTGAAATGCGATGAAAATGTAACACTAATCAATAACCAAATGACTACTTTTGGAAAAGGAATTCCATGTTTTTAAAATAAAATTAATTTTAAATTAGAATTCTTAGCTAAACAAAAATTATTTTGATTTGAAATGGCCACATATCTATACTAATAATAGGTCTTTACCTATGAAATTGCCGTTCTGCAGTACTGGCCATTTCAAATCAAAATAATTTTTGTTTAGCTAAGAATTCTAATTTACATAGGTAAAGACCTATTATTAGTATAGATATGTTTTGTTGGCAATATTATGATTCGTTATATTCAGAACATTACGCCTTAATACCAAGGAGGATTGATGTCAGGAAGGCGGCCGACTTCAATAAGGCAAATCATACAACATAGTGGTAACCTAGTTATGTGGTACCAATGGTAGATAGTTGAATCAGTCAAATTGTGTATAAATCATCTCCATTAAAATGAACGCGACAACTCATGAACAATATTTTTAAATACACACTGGTTTTGGCATATATTTTGAAACAAAAGTCGCGCGCTACGATGTAATTTCATTTAGTTAAAACTAAAGTAGATTTTTAACAAACTGTTTCGTTTTGAAGTATCATATAAGAAATATAAATAATAATTTGAATATTACTTGGTATAAACCTTTATCATTACACAGTATAAAACGAAGTCCCCCACCGCGTCTGTTCGATAAAAACTCAAAAACTATTAAACGCATTTTCATGCGGTTCACCAGTAGATAAAATGTTTCATGAGGCTTTTGGTACATAATTTGTCAAAGATTTTTTTATAATCAGTGCGGGACAACGTCAGATCCGCTATTTCATACTATTTAATTGAAACGTTTGAGCTTTAGAATGCTTAGAAATACTTTATTCAAACCAGAGAAGTTTTACTTTTCACGAGCGTAGATATATAGGAAGATACACACATTTTTTTTTAATATATAACATTTTTTTTACAATTGGGAAGCCTCTGTGGAGAACTTATGTGTATATGCTTCAAGAAAAAATACCAGATATATATTATGCTATTGCCACACGCACATACTCGTATGTATTATGCTTTGTAGTAAAAACATTTGTCAATTTGATAAAATGTCTTAAACAAAAATATTTATTTAGATTACCTACTGTTTGTTCACTTAAACATAATTTACTGGATGTATTTCGACGATTATGTAGACTTTTATTGACTAGACTCGGGGGTGAGTTTCTTTCTCGTAGGTGGTAATCTTTTAACAAGTAATAATATGAAATGAAATGGAAAAAGGATGGATGAAATGGCGAAAGGTGCCTGGTGTAGTTTGTGACTCACGAATGCCCTTGAAACTCAAATGGAAGGTGTATAAAACTATTATAAGACCAGTAATGTTGTACGCATCTGAGCGTTGAGTGACGAGAGAGACGGATGAGACAAAACTACATGTGGCAGAGATTTTTTTTTATCGCAAAGGTATCTGTTATGTATGTACAAAGAACATAATAAGTTGAGTGTATTTAATAAAACACAACTGAAAATAAACATGATTTTATTTACATACAATAAATATTCCTTGGCATCTACATATATACAATAGAGTTTAATTTATTTCTTTTCATATTTATAGAAACCCTCTCCGCTCTTGACTCCCAGTTTCCCCTCTGCAACCAACTTGTCCAACAGTGGGATAGGTTTGAAGAGAGGCTGGTCTGGATACTTCTTATGCCAGCCGTCTAATATGAATTTATTGGTGTCCAAGCCCACATAGTCTGCTAATTCCAGAGGTCCCATGGGATACCCCGCACCTAGCTTCATGGCGACATCAATGTCGCGAGCTGATGCGTCTCCTGAAGATTTAATATCAATTATTAAAACCTGATTATACATTACTAGCGGACCCAGCAGATGTTTCTTCTCTTGATAATTAAAAAAATCCTAAATAGTCAACTGCAGCGCCACCTACCGGGTCCAATTGTGATTGTAAACTATTCTTGAATACATCTGAACCTACACAATTATTTTTATCGAAATCTGTCCAGCCCTTTAGGAGGAGTTCAGTCACGTACACATAGACAGAAAAATAATATATATAAAGATTATCTAATCACATGAACATCCTTTGAAATACAATCGTGTCGGTCGAGTGTTTTGACCAGTAGAATATCAATCCCATGTCCGAAGGTCCGAACTTCAACATGTACCAACAAATTTTTCGGAATTTGCGTACATTTACTAATCTAAATCAGTAGCACTATCGGCTGACGATGAAGGAAAACATCATGAGGAAACCTGAACCTGAGAAATGTTCTAGTAGTACCAATGTACTCGTATATGGGAAAATATAGTACTGTGGATGTCTCAAAGTTTGAAATCACAAATAGAACACAGGCTGTCAGTGATTATACCTTGCTTCGAGAAGCAACCTATGACTCTGCAGTGGGTCTCTTAGAGGCTGATTATGATGAATCACATAATCTGATTATATACTATTTTTTTTTTCTGTTATGTTTTTTCTGTATCATGGCAATCTGTTCATTTTACTAAGAACAATGAGCAATTCCAATGTGAAAGCCAGGATTGAATTTAAAATATTTGTATATTATATAGAGACTCCACTCAGTGTACTATTTTTCAAGATGAGAGTGTTGCTAGATGCTAGATTACAGGTTGGAAACACTTATAATAATGGTAATGAGATGTGATAATTATCTAAACAATAATTTATATATATCTATTAATTAATGATAGGTGTGTTAGGTTTTATATGCAAAAATTGATATTTAGGCATTTTTTAAAATTCTGATTGAACATTGATTAAAAGAATTCTAGTAAAGCTTGTCAAATAATTCAGTTGTTAATCACATACCTCTTTCAAACAGTCTAACTGCTTCACAAATGTATGGTACCAGCAATCTGTTCACAACAAATCCAGGAGTGTCCTTGCAGGTGATGCAAGTCTTGCCGACAGACTTGCCCCACTCCATCATGGTCTTGTATGTAGCTTCAGACGTCTCAGCACCCTTCACTACTTCAAGGAGACGCATCACAGGCACAGGGTTGAAAAAATGGAGTCCTCCGAACCTTTAATATACATTATTTATTGTGTAGAATTATATATGTTACTCATCATACCTTAGTATTTAGTTATTATAACACTAAAATGAATCTTATATGATACGGTTAAATTAATTATGTGCATATTTCTAGTTTAAATCTCTATTTCAATGGTTTATTTACAACAGATAAACAATATTTCCTCAAAAAAATTGTTGAGCATATGAAGGTAGTCAAGTTTACGGAAGCGACTTTTGTTTAAAAAAAAGTTTTATTTTTTAATTTAAAAATATACAAAAGTGTTTATTTAAATTAGTCTCTTGTTCAGAAGTAGATGTTCCAGAAGGAATGGTTTGGCAACCCAACATCAATTGCGTAATTTAAAATATTATGTTGGCAAGTTTTTCATCTTCGCGGCTTACCGCTTAGAGAGTACATACGTGTGTGTTTGTTATAAATCAAATATATATAAATACAACATATTAATGTGCTTCTTTTATCGTCATAATACCCCAGCGACATAAACAATAACAGAGCTACACATTGATCCGGCTCGAAGGACCAATGTATTGGGTTGCCAACTAATGGTTTCTTATTTTACATAACTAAACATGTTAACTTATGGTTCTCACGAGTTATACAAACGCTAGCGAGAATTATGCTGCCTTTAGTTTTTTTTTTTCGAACTGACTACGCTTTTGACCCAGCAAGGTCTTAACAGCTTCACCGGGCTACTAAGGCGAGCGCTTAAGGCACTCAGCCGATTTTATGTTGACAACTAGCTCAAGGGTGCACGGCACACCTCGGCTTTGGCTGTTGCCTGATACATGCAATTCGCGATCTATCTGAGCTAAGCTAACTATTCATACATATATGAGTTGTTGAAACATATATGTGTACCAAGCATACATACCTCAACAACTCTTATATATATTTCGTATCGGATAATATTCTAAACTATTTTGTGATAACTAATCATAATCACGTATCCTAGTGACCACAAACCTAGGTACTTGTTGGTTTTTGACCTTTAAAACTGTTACAACTGATTAACTGTTATCATAATCGGTTTCAAACATATTCACAACAAAATAGATGAATGTACTAAAAGTTTTCAATAATCAAATGTTCAAGACTTGATATTCCAAAACTGTGTTTACTAGACTTATCCAGTTATTTAAAATAAGGCTATTATATATTTATAGGAATACTACGAAATCCAGTAGTGAAACAGACTCAGTAGGCAGATGATGATGTGATGAGATACTGTCACACACTTTATTCAATAAGTTGTTGTTAAGTTATGGTAAATTTATATTGTGGCAACACAATTCTCTCTGAAGTATCCTAGCATGTAGTTATTTCCTCCTAATAAAATGTTAAACAGTTTATTCTTTTTGTCTTGCATCCTAACAGTCGTGAAAATTAAAAAGCTAGGAGTATTAGAAAAACATGCACACCAAAATGTTATACATATATAGGCATACAGAACAACTCACTTATCCTTCCTTTTAACAACTGAAGCTATTTCATTGATTGACAGAGAAGACGTATTTGAAGCAAATATTGTATGACTCGGGGCTACCTGTAAAACATAATGAATAATATTACATATTGGTACAATATGCAGTACAATTAAATTGATTACCCTCTCTTTCAGAACTCTGCTATCACAGAAATAAAAACATCTACATAACCATATATATCTCAACATACACACTCTTTAACTCTAAAACTACCACATGAATGCACTTGGATGCTGAATGATTCTAAATTAGAAAAGAGAGTTAATATAAGAGAAGTGGTGTTATTATTCCCGCCCACTGTACATACACCATATTCATATATATATATATATATTACAGGGAGACTGATAGTAAAACACTGAAAGTTACTATGAAAACAGATAATAAATAGGCTTCAAATAAATTTGGATCAGAGCTATAGTGAAAGTAAACATTTAAGTGTGAAACTGACTTTATAGGTTCGGATTTAATTCTCTTCTGGCATTTGGTACCTATGTACAGTAGTTGGGTGTTTTTTTTGTTTCACAGTTATTAATAATAATATGTGTAATAAAATGATGTACTATAAAAACTATTGGATCTTACATGATTTCTTTAAGAAGTGACAAAGTACTGATTAGATAAAACAAATGTTTTTTAGATTGCTTATTGATTTTTGTAAGCAGACAGGGAAAAATAAAAATGATATATGTCAGTATATGCTTACACCATCCAATTTTGAAAACAGCTTGTGTTTCACATCAATATTCTCAACTATAGCCTCTACAACTAAATCAGCTGTCTTCGATGCTTCAGCAGGATCAGTAGCAGTCTTAATCCTGGCAAGGGATTCTGAGACAAACTTTTCCCCTTCACTTGGATTGTCTTTATAGACTTTCTTTGCAACCCTGGCAAGGTTGGCGCCAATAGACTTCTGAGCTTTAGCCAGAGCATCGGAACTCACATCCACTAAGGTCACATTTTGACCAGCTTGAGCTGATACCTGAAAATTTAGATGTTAAAAGTCTTACGAAAATTTATCATACTTTCAACCTGTACACTTCTCAAGCTAGAATCCAAAATAGACTATTAATAAGATAAAGCCATAGTTTGTCAGTACATATGTAAGAGTTCTCGGTACTTACATATTAAATGTACCGCACTCGCAGCGACCGACTAATGTTATCTTTTTATGCAAGTCTAACGTAACCAAACAGTAGCAAAACTGTTTTGTTATAACTTACTTACGTATTAACGACAATGCAGTCTGCCTTTGTTTCACGAGTCTAACCTAACCAAGACGGACACCGGATAGTTTAGTTTTTTTTTTGAGTGGGCTGTTGTTTCACGAGTCTAACCTAACCAAGACAGGGGAAAATTAAAAAAAAAACACGGGATAGTTTTTTTTTTTTTTGAGTGGGCTGTCTATCCCTCTAAACCACTACCCCACCTCAGAAAGTTATAGTTACTGAGATATTTATGATCAAAGTTTTGAGATTATGTCACATCCAAACAATCATTGGTAATTTTGTATATTAACATGGTGATTTTTAAGCTTAAATTCAACAGTTTATACAATACTATGTCTAACTATAAGTAGAGCAAAAAATTATTGTTGGAAAAATGCAAATTTTATGGAAAAAAATAAATATTCAATATTTAAAACTCTTGTAACAGTAATAAAAATTATAGTAATTTTGCATAAAAAAGGTTGACTTGTATGAAACTATGTATATTTATGCATTAAGGAATAAATAATTGATGAAAGCATAAATCTTGAGAACAAAAAAAATGTATTCACAATAAACTTTTGTCCTCATTTTTCACTCAAATATTTCACATTTAAGCTCATAGTGGTTAAAAAAATATTTAATATAAAACAAGGAAATTGATATGTGTTCGCAATACTAACCTACGTAGAGAACTTCGCTCCCTCCCTATTCCTCTATTACCCTAATATGACAGTCGGATTTGCTCTAACCAGTTCGCTCGCTCGCCTATATTATGTGCGGAGAGGCTTTATGATCATACAAATAACTTATATTATATCCTTTTCTACGATTGAGACAGTTGAGTTTCGAATTCAACATAGTAGAAATAAAAAAAAATACAAGATCTGGAAAATGTTATTGTTTCGCTCTTATTGGTCTTAGCGTGATAATATATATGATGATAGCCTTCCTCGATAAATGAGCTATCTAACACTGAAAGATTTTTTCAAATCCGACCGGTATTTCCTGAGATTAGCGTGTTCAAGCAAAGAAACTCTTCAGCTTTATAATATTAGTATAGAATTATAGATATGGTACAGGTAAACAATATGTACAGCGACCACAATACTGTTGCCTATAGTCGATTTTTATCAGTGGATTTAATGTATATAGATTCAATCATTTGTTCTCAATACCTGAGCGATGCCGGAGCCCATCAAACCACCTCCAATAACAGTTACATTTTTTATTGCACTTTGTACCGCTGATGAACTTGAAAAATTTCTCACGATTACTCCGAATTGATTCATTTTCACTTAGTTTTTTTAATATAACTACTTCGAAATATACTTTTCTTAAAAATAAACGTGTAGAAAATTATGTGAAATAAACGTTTCAAACTTTTATTCCGGACATCCAAAGTTCACTTCGAAAGTTCAGAATTTTGTAAAACAGTGTTACCAAAACAATATATTGTACTCTGTGGTGTTACCCACAAAAATTAGAATCATAGTACTTATCACAAGTACTTATAGCAAACTATAATCCGCGTCATAGGCTGTAAAGACCTTGCCAGGTTAATAACACAGAGTACGTTAAATAAAGTTAATAACTTATAGTCAGTTCGAGGAACAAAAAAAAGGCATACTTTAAGCCGCTCTGAATATATAGCTGTAAGTTCGGTCTTGCGCGTAGTACAGTCAAGAGGAATTAAAAAAGAGTCAAAATATTATTATACGAATTTAACATTTACATTTATCAATCTTTAAGTTGTCTCGATATTATACGTACAATATTATAATATAATATTTAATTATATCTTATTTAATGAATTATGCTTAGTATAGATATTTGCCTACTGCATTAAGCAATAAGAGTGCAGCCGTATAACGATCCCGTTGCTACTTTCAGATTTTGTATGTGAAATGAAAGTTTGATGCCGATTGTATGGTCCCGTAAATGATTTGATAGCTACTTTACGAAAATCTATTTATATGAATTGAGCAAACATATACATACATACGAGATATACAAAATATTTTCAAAGAATTATAAATAAAATAAATAAATAAAAAATATAGATAAAAATGTAATCATTACTGGGGTAATAATATAACAGTATAAACTAGAATTGGACTAGCTGGAAAGCCTGTATTACATCGCCTTGCATTCTTGCCAAACCGTAGTAGCAACACGAGGAGGGTGGCGTGGTTTTGCAGGAATCTCGTGAGTGAGAATGAGAATGTGATACGCGCGGTGAATGACGACCATGACACGTGCAGTTCGGTGGCATTGGCCGACAATAAATAATCGCATTCAGTTCGACTATAAATGATCTCTTCTATCAAAAAATTACAGTAAACAGCTTGCGTTTTCAGGCTAGGAATAACCGTTTCGTGACTTGGCATCTTCTTTCCTGAGTTTTTTTCGTGTTGTCACATTAATATAGGTACGGTGGCATCATCACGACGGAGTTTCCGGTGATGATGATGATGATCACGTCGGATGATGAGGCTCTGGTGCGCGGAAACGCGTACGTCACTCCGACGGCGTTACTATTGTAGGAATCTCGGCATCATCATCGTGCCGGCACACGGATCACGTCGGCAATATCACGTCGGCGAACATTACTGAATTGTACTCTGAGACACGTCGGGAAGTGCCAAATGTAGAAGTTTGAACTAACTTCTGAACATTTTCCGTCGGGGAAATCACCAAATATAGAAGTCTGAACCCCAAATTTGTGATTCGAATTTCTTATGTCAACCCAAATTTCATCTTAGAATGATATGAAATACAAGATCAAGTTGGAAAACTAGATAAGTAGGGTTACCTACTTAAGGGCAACATAAAATAAAGGATTGTTAACATAGAGACTCCTATGAACTCTTTTTAACCTTTAAAAATATTCTCAAAAAACATTTTATATTGAAATTTTATACTGAGTAAATTTCCAGTATAAAAAAATTATATAGTGCACTTATTATATATACTCCGTTACTCCAGGTTTACATAGCACTTTACTGTGCCAATGTTTGTGTAGTTAAAGTAGCGTATTAGGGATAAAGTGTGGGGCGAGAACAAATATAGACAGAGTTACCAACACAACTGTTTTATTGGCATACTTAAATTACCTATAATATTTATGGATACCACAGTAAAAAGCATAAAGTGATTGGGAATGATTTTAATTACATTTGTGTACACTTTAAAATATATGTCCAATAGAACATCTCAATTACGAGCTTAGTACAAAATATATTACAATTTATTTCAATTAGATGAAATACTTCATCCTTGTTTTATGTAATACTAGCGGGCCCGGCAGACGTTTTCCCACCCTGATTATTAAAAAAATCTTGACAAATTATAAACGTTCCTCATGGATCACTTTATCAACTGGTGAAAACCGCTTGAAAATCCGTTCAGTAATTTTTTAGTTTATCACGAACAGACAGATGCAGTAGGAGGCTTTGTTTTATACTATGTAATGATCATATAAAAATTAATTTACAAAATATTGATTGATCATTTCATATAAGGAAAATTCTTATAACACAAAATAATAATTATATTTTCCTCAAGTATTTTTCTGTCATATGAACAGTTGTGATCTAAAAACCATATTCAGTCAAAATTATGTATCTTTTGTCAGTTACACTAACACAGTATTTTAGTTATCTCTCTATTTGCCTCCTTTCAGTGTAATCTTATCATTAAAACCCATTTTATCAGTGACAAATTTATATTTATGATTACTATAAATATTTTTGTAAAGTTTAAACTTTGCACTGACCCCTAGAGATATCTCATATTAATATCTTAGTGTTACCAGTTATTTGAGAATTCAATACTCCAAATAAACTTACATTATTTATTAAACACCACATAATTATCCAGCATTAGAGAAAAATGATAAATCATGAAAAGTATTTATCATAGAAAGTTTTAACCAGAGATCTGCTTTAAAGATGTAGATGTAAGAACTGACCCTGTAGTATTTATTTTCAATTTTAAGGTCGCTGCTCAAGCCGGACAAAATGTCACCATCGTTGATCTACAACCGGAGATATTGGATAAAGCACAAAAGTCTATACAGAATAATCTAACTAGGGTGGCAAAGAAGATTCACAAAGATGATTCGGGGAAAATTGAAAGTTTCGTCAAAGAGTCCCTGGGAAGGATCAAAGTATCTACTAAAGTCGAGGATGGGGTTAATGCTGATCTGATCGTCGAAGCTATTATTGAGAAATTGGATATTAAACAGGAGTTATTCAATAAACTCGATAAGGTGAGGTACAGAAATAGTACAGGATAATCCCATGTATACTTTTTCATTACAGATTCTGATAAGGCTTCCACAACACACAAATATTTAAAAATATGTATATTACTCAAATATGAATGTATTTTACTCTTTGAAAAGCCTCTGGTGAGCTATGTTTGATTGACACACATCTATTACTATTGTAGATGTAAACTTCAATGTATGAAGAAACATGTTTTAAATATTTGTTGCAGGATTAAATAATATATCCGGTTTTTTAATCTAGGCATAACTATTGTTTGCATTCTATGCCCCTCACGTCTGTTATGGGAATGGTATAGGTTGGGGATAACGATCTGAGATTAATTAATTGAATAATCGATTATTACACATCGAAAAATGATTATTATAATCAATATTAAACATTGAATCGATCTCTGCCACTATAAAATCGTGATTCGATTTTTATTTCTATTTAGATCGATTCTCTAGAACTCGATTTTTTTCATGAAGCGATTCTGCTGACCAGGATTCGGATTGATTTAATAATCGCTATTTTTTTGCGAAGAATCGCCATCCTTGTTCTGGGCATAGAATTACGAAACAGCTTGAACACGATTACATCTTTGTTACTTTATGGCTCTGGGCCTCACAGCTATCATTAGTGCGTTTATTACTGGTAGCATTTTTGCTTCCGGCGTTTAGCCATTCTGCAGGAATGACCAAACCAAGGTTGAGTTTTGCCACCGACGGGCACTACGGAATTAGGGATAAATAAGTCCATCCCTTGTAGTATGGCGTCGGTTACGGCTTTGGCGACAGCGTCAGGATCTTCCAATGAGAAGGAAACTTGCCCCCAGGGAAAAGATGCGAAGAAAGCTCGCATGCTATCCCAATCAGCCGAACTTTAATGCCAAACTCGGCGGCTGCCCGCAGATTGCGGGCGCAGTGGGCGCGAGAGAGACACGTTACTCCGGATCGTACAATGGTCCGAAGAGCCTAAAGGGGCATCAACGGTAACCCGATAACTGTCCGGATGAGAGGTCAGCAGAAGGTCTAACAGGGAAGGCGTATGTTCCTCCACATCTGGGATCCGCGTAGGCGAGGTAACCAGTTGCGTTACGGAGGACGCCAGAGCAAAGTCGAAAACAGATCTCCCAGCAGTGATCTGTTGTACGTGAGCCTAGCCATTCAGCATGGTGGGCGTTAAAGTCGCCAAGAACCACGATCTCAGCGGATGGGACTTGTTGAAGAGCTATGTCAGTCGCCATTTGAACGTGTTCCATCAGGCGTTCCGTCTCGGCATTACCGCTATGTGACCGGTACAGACATGCATAGACGCGTGGATGGTCGACGCAGTCTACACGGAGTATGAGTAGTGAAAGCTCTTTACCTTCAAGATTGGCAAGGCGACGGAATCATATATCCTCCCTGACAAACGCGCAGATCCCAGCCCGAGACACGAAAGCATGCTCAATTTTGTAGCCGGGATACGTCAGGTAGGCGACGTCTGCAGGGGAATATATTTGAGTCTCTGTTAGAAAAAGCAAGGCCGGCCTCTCCGTCTCAAGGTGGTGGGAGATGGAGTTGATATTTGATTAGATTCCCCTTATGTTGCAAAAGTCCACGCGAAACGTGGGAAGGGATGCCGTAGACTTACGTTTACTTTTGCCCTTCGCCATGACAAGCGGTTTTTTGCCCTCCCCAGAGCACGCGGGGCAGCCTGAGCAAGAACGCTCAGGGAGGATTCTCCATCACAGGACGTGCTGGTACCCCCCGGGTTATATTTACCTTTAAAGTCGTTTTCATGTTTGGGGTGGAGGTGGGCCTCCAGCGATCTCACTGACCAAACGAAACGCAACAATGTGAGCACTGTTACTTCACGTCGGTTTTCTGTGAGAGAGTGGTACTACCCCAGACGAGCCGGCCCATTCATGCTGAAACCAGTAATAGCTTCAGAGGTCTGCCAAAGAGGATGACATATTCGGTAGCTACAATAACTTTATGTTGATAACGAAAGATCTGTTGATTTTCATATTATTAATAATACATATTCACGGAAGAAAGATCTATTCTTTTTTCTGTGTATAGATTACACATACAATGTACATTAAAAAAATTTTTTTTTTCGGAAACCAATCTTTTACATTATTACTGCCATTATCGAGTAGTTAATATTATCACGACTTATTGTCGTGCGATCATTTCAATGTCAATGTTAATAGTCCAACAAGATAGTGGCTCCCTTGTTACAACTTTCCTGGGATTTTTTGTGGCATCTCAGAATTCATGCTCCGTGGTATTATTTTCCATTCATTTCACTTATGTACAATAAACAAACTATATTACATAAAACACCGCCAATTTTACACAATACAGAGTCAAGTAACACAAGATTATGTATAAAATATAACATGTACTACATGACAGACTAAAATCCCACCAAAAACTCACAATGTACATTGTATATACATTCTAGGAATGAATTATAATTTTTGAGTAATACCAGGTTCTACAAACTTTTTTTTTTAACTTAAGTTTTAACAACCAATCTTTTAGATTATTACTCCCATTGTCGAGTAGGTAATAGTATTACAAGTTCTTCTTCCATACCGTTTTTGGCAACCAGTCTTCTAGTAGACTATTACTGCCATTGTTATATGAGTATCGATATTACAACTGTCTTGATATAATTTCAATGAACTAACAAGATGGTGGCCATCTTGTTAGAACTTTCCATAAAGTTTTTGTGGCATCTCAGTATTCATGGTCCGTGGTATTATATTCCATTCACTTCGCTTATGCACAATAAACAAACTGTATTACATAAAACACCACCAATTTTACACAATATAGATTCAAGTAACACAAGATTATGAATAAAAAATAAAATCCACTACATGATAGACCAAGATCCCGCCAAAATTCCATTCTACAAACTTGAACGTCACATGAGTGTGACGTCTATGACCATAGATAAGATACTATATACTGAGATCTATGACGTTTGTTTAGTGTTTTGTTTGTAAATATTTATGATTTACGACAGAATATAAAGTGGTATTTTTATATGATTTACTTCAATTAAAAATTATAAAAATGTATTGTGTAATCGATTTATTCTCAGCCGTCGATTCGAGGTGAGTGATATTTAATAATTATGTATGTATGATAATTTTTATCTTTTGCATTATCATTTATGTACTTTGATCGGTTTTACGGCACTCCAACGAGTTTTATGATATGAAGTGCGCGATATATCCCCACCACAGTTACTTTTTCGCCGACTTTCGCTTGAATAACACCGGATAATTTTATTATGAACAAGTTAATTGGATTTACAAGGAACTTTTCGAGTTCCGCAAACCGAAATGCAATTAAAACGGTGACTGTAGTTGGCGGTGGCCTCATGGGCTCTGGAATTGCACAGGTAAGCTCTGTCACACTTAAATAAACCTATTAAATTAAGTTACCACTACATTATTATGCACAAATGCTAAATATTTATGTATGCTTGAACTGTATATGAATAGGTTTCAATTTTAATATTTAAGTTTTGATTGTATTTAAATTTATAATTATGATCAATCATCTATTTACAGTCTTTATAAAATATTCTTGCTATATGCCCTGCAAATCTACAACTTACTGTTATGGAATATAGTGAACACTTCACGTCTCCGCGGAGTGAGGTGGGTGTCTTTTGAAAGGGGTAACCAATCCTTATAAAAATCAACCCATAACAACCCCAAATTTGTGATTCGAATTTCTTATGTCAACCCAAATTTCATCTTAGAATGATATGAAATACAAGATCAAGTTGGAAAACTAGATAAGTAGGGTTACCTACTTAAGGGCAACATAAAATATAGGATTGTTAACATAGAGACTCCTATGAACTCTTTTTTAACCTTTAAAAATATTCTCAAAAAACATATTTTATATTGAAATTTTATACTGAGTAAATTTCCAGTATAAAAAAATTATATAGTGCACTTATTATATATACTCCGTTACTCCAGGTTTACATAGCACTTTACTGTGCCAATGTTTGTGTAGTTAAAGTAGCGTATTAGGGATAAAGTGTGGGGCGAGAACAAATATAGACAGAGTTACCAACACAACTGTTTTATTGGCATACTTAAATTACCTATAATATTTATGGATACCACAGTAAAAAGCATAAAGTGATTGGGAATGATTTTAATTACATTTGTGTACACTTTAAAATATATGTCCAATAGAACATCTCAATTAAGAGTTTAGTACAAAGTATATGTACAATTTATTTCAATTATGTGAAATACTTCATCTTTGTTTTATGTAATATTAGCGGGCCCGGCAGATGTTGTCCCACCCTGATTATAAAAAAAATCCTTGACAAATTATAAATGTCATGGATCATTTTATCTACTGGTGAAAACCGCTTGAAAATCCGTTCAGTAGTTTTTGAGTTTATCACGAACAGACAGACAGACGCAGTAGGAGGCTTTGTTTTATACTATGTAATGATCATATAAAAATTAATTTACAAAATAATGTTCATTTCATATAAGGAAAATTCTTATAACATAAAATAATAATTATATTTTCCTCAAGTATTTTTCTGTCACATGAACAGTTGTGATTTGAAAACCGTATTCAGTCAAAATTATGTATCTTTTGTCAGTTATACTAACACAGTATTTTAGTTATCTCTCTATTTGCCTCCTTTCAGTGTAATCTTATCATTAAAACCCATTTTATCAGTGACAAATTTATATTTATGATTACTATAAATATTTTTGTAAAGTTTAAACTTTGCACTGACCCCTAGAGATATCTCATATTAATATCTTAGTGTTACCAGTTATTTGAGAATTCAATACTCCAAAAAAACTTACATTATTTATTAAACACCACATAATTATCCAGCATTAGAGAAAAATGATAAATCATGAAAAGTATTTTATATATAAATTTGCAATGAGGAAAAGTTAAAAACATCTTTCTTCTCTGTTTCTCAGCCAATTTTCTTTATACTATTTTCTTTAGTAACTATTGAGGTGCTAGTGTTATCAATAAAAAAATAGTTTAAATAGTATTTTTCTTGATGCACTCTTATGTTTAAAATTACTATGGAAAAAAGGTTTAATGTATTCCAAAAGAGTACCATTAGGTGAATTAAATGATTTCTTTTTTATATAACAACTAGCTTCTGCCCGTGACTTCGTACGCAAGGAATAGTTACTTTAGGCTAAAGCTAAAATGCAGCGAAAGTTCTTAAAAGAAAAACATACCCGATTTTGAAACATTATATTAGTGCTCCGTTCCTATTCGTCTTAGTGATCATATATAACCTATAGCCTTTCTCGATGAGCTATATAAGACTGAAAGAATTTTTCAAATCGGACCAGTAGTTCCTAAGATTAGTGTGTTCAACCAAACAAATAATTTTTATAATATTAGTATAGATTACTACTCTTACAATACTTACAATAACTTTTGATAGAGTGGATCTATTTTAATAAAACAAAAACTAAGTTACTCTTAAAGATATGCTTTATGGTTTGTAATTTGAGGTTTTATAGTGAACCCTGTATTTTAGCAGTGATGCATGTTCGTAAATACAGACAGACAGACATTTAAAAAAATGATTGAAATGTATTCTATTACTTATTCCTAGACACCTGCAACAATTTTTTTCAGAAAAATCAAAAAAGTATAGACATTTTAGATTTACTTTATTATTATATGTATAGATATAATGATAGTTAACAGCAATGATTTCTGTCAAATCAGGATTATTTCTAAACATTATTTATTAATTTTTGACTGTAGCCACATTATCACCACTTTTTTTTTTTTTATGTCATCAGTGGCAAACGAACAGGTAGGTCACCTGCTGTTAAGTGATCACCACCGTCCAGAGACACTAACAACACCACAGGAGTCGCAAGTGCGTTGCCACCCTTTTGGGGGAAGGGATTAGGGGTGGGAGAGGGAGAGGAGAAGAGGGGAGCGGAGGTGGGCCTCCGGCGCTCTCACTGACCGAACGAAACGCAACAATGCAAGCACTGTTACTTCACGTCGGTGTTTCTGTGAGAGGGTGGTACTACCCCGGGCGAGCTGACCCATTCATGCTGAAACCAGTAATAGTTTCAGCGTAGCTCTACCACCATTAAGATCACTTATGTATTACATCATATTGTGATTATAAATATAATGTAAAAAAAAGGCATATTACAAGCAGCAAAGTGAATTCAATACTGATTTTGTTTGAAGTGTTAATTGATTGGTATAAGCTAAAGTTGTTACTAAATATTATACATGTGAATAGATTACTATAATAAGTTTGAAGTGGTAATTTATTAGTATTAATTAAAACTGATAATTGTTATTACTCATAAAAATACATCATTGTAATAATGAGCAACAATATCTTTTCTAGTGTTGTTAATTTGTAGCAGTGTATGTAAAATTCTACTTTTAAAACTATCTATGATATTCAATATATTTTTAGCTTAAAGTAATACTTTTTTGCACTGTTAAAGATCTATTTATAACAGTAAGATAAACACCACCCTGCATCAATAAATAAAAAATCATTAGTTTACTTCTATCTACCATCTTTTCTATTATCCTCAGCTTAGAGAGATTTGTGGTGTTAGATCCAAGGCAACAACCCAAGCCAAGGTTTGGCCACTGTGCCACCTTTGAGCTTATTGCCAAGTAGTAAAGTGCCTTAACAGCTCACCTTAGGAGGCCGGTGAAACTGTCAAGACCCGTCAGGACAATAGCATAGTCAGTTCATAAAAACACATGTATACAATAAGTATCTCCACATTTATGCTGAATATTATAACCTGCAAAGTACTAATGAGAACATAATAAATGTACTCGCAAAGCTTTATAGTTTTAACCAGAGATCTGCTTTACAGATGTGGTTGTAAGAACTGATCGTGTAGTATTTATTTTCAATTTTAAGGTCGCTGCTCAAGCCGGACAAAATGTCACCATTGTTGATCTACAACCGGAGATATTGGATAAAGCACAAAAGTCTATACAGAATAATCTAACTAGGGTGGCAAAGAAGATTCACAAAGATGATTCGGGGAAAATTGAAAGTTTCGTCAAAGAGTCCCTGGGAAGGATCAAAGTATCTACTAAAGTCGAGGATGGGGTTAATGCTGATCTGATCGTCGAAGCTATTATTGAGAAATTGGATATTAAACAGGAGTTATTCAATAAACTCGATAAGGTGAGGTACAGAAATAGTACAGGATAATCCCATGTATACTTTTTCATTACAGATTCTGATAAGGCTTCCACAACACACAAATATTTAAAAATATGTATATTACTCAAATATGAATGTATTTTACTCTTTGAAAAGCCTCTGGTGAGCTATGTTTGATTGACACACATCTATTACTATTGTAGATGTAAACTTCAATGTATGAAGAAACATGTTTTAAATATTTGTTGCAGGATTAAATAATATATCCGGTTTTTTAATCTAGGCATAACTATTGTTTGCATTCTATGCCCCTCACGTCTGTTATGGGAATGGTATAGGTTGGGGATAACGATCTGAGATTAATTAATTGAATAATCGATTATTACACATAGAAAAATGATTATTATAATCAATATTAAACATCGAATCGATCCAGTGAATCGATCTCTGCCACTATAAAATCGTGATTCGATTTTTTTTTTCTATTTAGATCGATTCTCTAGAACTCGATTTTTTTCATGAAGCGATTCTGCTGACCAGGATTCGGATTGATTTAATAATCGCTATTTTTTTGCGAAGAATCGCCATCCTTGTTCTGGGCATAGAATTACGAAACAGCTTGAACACGATTACATCTTTGTTACTTTATGGCTCTGGGCCTCACAGCTATCATTAGTGCGTTTATTACTCTCCGCTCCACCAATCGGATCACTTGGAGATCGCAAGTGCATATTCCTGCAGCAAAACAGGTCGTACTCTTCGCTTTCCCTTTATTAAATTATTGAATATTCCACATCCAATATTTATATACAATTATTCTTTTAATATATAATTTTAACTATATACAATTAACATCGTAACTATCTTAAATATAAAAACCAATATAAACTATTATAAAAGTAGTCTTATATATTGACATAGACAATTTTACAATACTATAGGTATACACAATTGTTATATTACTATACTGGTAGAAATCCTTTTCTAAAATGTCACGAAAAACCCATGTTTTTCATAAACAAATATAGAAAATATCATATATTCCAGTTGGCACCTGAACACACCATTCTTGCAACGAATACCTCTTCCATTTCTGTTAATGCAATCGGGTCAGGCATTAAAAGGAAAGACAAGTAAGTATATATATTTAAAAATAGCTGATACTTGTGGCTTTGTCTGCGTCATTTATTATCAAAACAATATATTTTATGTACCTACAAAGAAGAAAACATGTTACAAGCATACATAGGCTGTAGTGACCGCTTTACATTAAGCAGCCTGCATGCTCGTCTGTTACCGTCGTGGTATAAAAAAAAAGTACCATACCTCTTACTCCATTTCTCCATGGTAAAAAAACACACTTCACTGAACGCCTAGGGTTTATAAAAACGTTGTATCTTAAAACTCTATTAACTTTGTATTACATGAAGTTATTGTTATATTTTTTCTTGGATAAGGGACTAACAGACTAAGTAAAAATTCGAGTAGTTTTTGAGTGATGCGCGCATAACAAACTTCTATTAATGTATTTATATGTATATAAGAGCTTCAGAAATAGTCTTTTTGCATGTTGTAAGCAAAAAAAAAGAAATGAATAGATTGTCTTTAAAAAATACTAAATTATTCTTTTGAAATCTATAAAAAATATTTTACATTATATTTTGTGAAATATTTGTTTTACAATCTGTATCTTTTTTTTTATGTCATAGCAGGCAAACAAACAGATGGGTCACCTGAATTTAAGTGATCACATAAACAGACACTAACGACAGCAGGGGAGTCGAAAGCGCGTTGCCGGCTTGTGTTTATGGGAAAGGGAGGCAAAGGGAGAGGAGATGGGAGGGGAGGGTAGGGGAGGGGAGGTGGCCCTCCGGCGCTCTCACTGACCGAACGAAACGCAACAATGCAAGCACTGTTACTTCACGTCGGTTTTCTGTGAGAGGGTGGTACTACCCCGGGCGAGCCGACCCATTCATGCTGAAATCAGTAGAATGTCGGATATCAACTGAATAGAGAGGAGGGATTAGTCAAACGTTTGTCTAAAACAATGTTGCCATTTTGGGTATTATTTTATTTTATTTTTGGCAACCAATTCTCCAGTAGATTATTACTGTTATTGTCGAGTAGGTGTATATTACAAGTTTCTTGCGATAGTTTCAATGAATTAACAAAATGGTGGCATCTCCAAATCTGTTTGCCAATCGGCAAAGGCCTCCTCCAACCTTTTCCATTCGATTCTTTCCTGAGCCACTCTGTTCCACATGACTCCTGCCATTTTTCGGATGTCCTCATCCCACCGTTTCTGCGGTCTACCTGTCTTTCTTTTCCTTCCTTGGGGTACCACCGTGTCACTCTTTTGCTCCATTAATCGTTTACCATCTCCATTTAAGTATTTTGACTTTCATCGTTACATGTGTAGTTTTTGTTTTATTTCTCATGACACTTTTTGTATCACACGTTATTCGACAAAATAATCTTGTTAGAACATAGAAATGATTATAAGAAACTTGTAATATACTCGACAATGGCAGTAAAGAATCAAGAAGATATGTTGTCAAAAATAAAATTAATAAAAATGAAAACAAACTTTCTTTCGCATTTATGTTATTATTAAGGAAGGAAGGATTGTGAAGTTAATTGTTTGGAATTACTTGTCCTGTTAAAGAGTTTTCTGCTCTTGTCAGTTCTTTAACAATTTATTTTCAGCAAATCTGTTTTCTAGATTCGGTGGACTCCATTTCTTCAACCCTGTACCTGTTATGCGACTTCTGGAAGTGATCAAAAGTGATCACATCTCGGAGGAGACCTATCAGACTATGATGGAGTGGGGCAAGTCTGTTGGTAAGACTTGCATCACCTGCAAGGACACTCCAGGATTTGTTGTGAACAGACTTCTGGCACCTTACAGCGCTGAAGCTCTAAGACTATATGAAAGAGGTAAAGTATTGTTTATGTGTGTATGTAATTGGTTTATCCATGAAATATATAAAATGTTAGTCTTTTAAAGATTTTAAAATTGCGTGGGAACAGTTGTGGTAGTGAAATTAACGTCTGCCCTCTGGTTTTCTCGTCATCAGTGATCTAGTTATACTGGTTCAATGAAGTAATACGTATAAATATACCTAAATAAGTAATTTATATTATTGTCCACTTTACAAGAGTTTCTAATGCCGATATTCCTTTTATATGCATTGTATATCTTCAGTTATTGATAAGTTTTTGAGTATTGGTATAAGTTGAGAAGTGCTTAGAATCATTTTTCGTCGTATATTGGATAATTTTATAATTTGTAAGTAATATTTTAAATTATGTAATTAACAAATCATGTGTTCATTATATATATTTTGTTTTATTAACATTTAATTTTGTGTTACACTCTTCGAAGATTAATTTTTTGTCGTATATTGGATAATTTTATAATTTGTAAGTAATATTTTAAATTATGTAATTAACAAATCATGTGTTCATCATATATATTTTGTTTTATTAATATTCAATTTTGTGTTACAATTAAGTAACACAACTGTACATTGGCTGTGTTTCAAACAAACTAAACAAAATAAAAGCTCACGTTTCAAGTGAGCTGTTATTTACCTACAATTTTTTTTCGCGCCGACCCGAGATCTAGTTATTTTTGATCTAAGGTTACACTAAAGTAACACAACTAAAGTAACAAGTAAGTTAGGTCATAAAGAAAGTACTTACTGATCAAAACTGTATTGCTATTGCATTTGCTTATGTCATTGCTTAAACAAACTGTCGGCCATGATTTGCCATCTTAGCTAAAAAAAACGTGACACTTTGCAAAAAGAAAATGAGGGCATCCATAAATTACGTTACTAAAAATTTTGTAATTTGTAACCAATGCCTCATGTTACGCGATTAGATAGTTCTTTTTGTATATGTTTTTATACCTACGTCTTATTTTAACTGACAAAGTGACCTAAAAATGATAACATAGTAAGTTCATTTAGGAAGAGTGTGGTTCTCAATGCAGTTGCCAAGATACACCTTTACTTGTTTGCCGTGGAACTAAATTGAGAGTGGTAGTTAAGTATGACCATTAAAAAGCTTTACCACCGTGCAGTGGTTTTATTGGGGTGCTTTTATAATTATTTTACGATTCGAACCTACTTCGAAATTGCTACCGCTGATCTAACTTGTTTTACTTGACTGTTTATCTTAAATAACGCGGCAATAATACTGTCGAATCTTAGCCGTTAAATCTACCACGAACGCTGTTCGGGTTGATATCTACTGTTGAGTTCCATTACTAAACGATTCGCCACAAATTAAAAGTCCATTCATGTCATCTTAATGGTTGGAAGTCGTCTACTGTGTGGATTTTGCCTGCGTTTCATTCGACGTATGTTGGTTTTCTGGAATTAATTCTGATTCGGCATTAATTTCTGGACCGATATAACTTACAAACTTTTAAGAAACGAGCTTACTCCTTTCTCTAAGACCGGCAACGCATCTGTGATTCTTCTCGTGTCACTGAACTTACCATCAGGTGACGTACTTGTTCATTTGTCCCAAATCCCATAAAATAAATAAGTACTTTGACATTAATGAAAGAAAACGTTGCACTAAAAAAAACAATAATATCAAATTGTATAAAATAACAAATAATAGCAAATTGTGATTATAAAATCTTGTGTTAAAAAAAAATTGGTTCTTATTAACCATTGTCTTCAATTATACTCGTCGTGTATCGTAATCGCGGGTCAAAGGCCAAGGCCGTCGGTTCGCATTGTTTCTAATGTTATTATTCTCATTGTCCATCACAGTTAATTAAATATTCATATATTTAAATTTATTTTATTGTCTGTTGAATTAGTTTTGCACATTTTATCTCCGCCGTCCCAATGTATGCTTGATAATCTAATGTATGTCCGCAAAACCTCAGATCTAGGAAAAGACCAACATAATTTAAATACTAGAAACAGTACCAAAACGGTCATGCCATGTTTCAGGTTCACTAAGACTAATAACAATATTTGAGGTATTACTGTTAGGTCTCATAACAAAGTCTCAAAGCACATTACCGAATTGCCGGATGGTGAGTTCAAACATCATGTCAACTGGGTTTTAATGGCTAAAGGCTATTATAAGGTGGATCAATATCTGAACGATGGGGAAGTTTGGAAATGACACCCCTTTTCGTGAATCCACCAATAACGAGTGTAACTATACATGCTTATAAATATATGTATCATGAAAATATAAACCCGATCGAGTTTCTTGCTGGTTCTTCTCGATAAGTGATTTGTTTGTCCGAAACGATGTTAGTTTTGAAGTTCCTAAGCGCCTTATTAGCTCTTAAATTAAATAAAGTCTTTTCGATTTGATTATACCTGAATACCTTTGTATTATTATATTATATATATTTTTGATCTGACTTCATTTTAATTCACGAGCGAACAGAAAAAGTTACATAGATAAACTTCCGTACTTCTCGTATTATTTTAAAACTGTGTAATATCATCGGAAATAATTGAGTTGTTACATTTCGAAATTAACCAAATCTAATTTTAGCCGTTCCTAATATTTTACATTATTCTTCAAACTTTGTATATGTAAATTTTGAAAATCATAAAAAAAAACTAGATACCATATGGTATGGTATTTGAATTTAGTTCACGGTCTATAAAAACTGGAGTTCTTAGAAGAAAAAACATGTCCTGTGACGAATAAAATGTGATTTAGCTGATTTTGAAATGTAATGACTAAATTATGATCTCTTTGGTCAATAATACTTAAATTACAAAACTTTTTAAAAAATCAATCAAATCAAATCAAAAACACTTTATTCAATTTAGGCCCTAAGAAGGCACTTATGAACTTCAAAACTAGCACCAGTTCGGACAAACAATCCAGCCATTGAGAAGAACTGGCAAGAAATCTGGTTTATCTTTTTGACAAATATATTTATAATATATTAGGTACATGTCACAAACGTTTTTAATGGATGCACAGAGATGAGCCAATCACAGACATCACCATCGTTCACAAATTGATCCACTCTATAATAATAGCCTTTTCACAGTAAAACATGTCAAGCGTGACATGGCGCTTAAATTCACAATCCGGCAAATCGGTAATATCCTTTGGGACTGTGTTGTAAAATCTAACAGTATTTCCCAAAAAAACTGTTACTGGTTTTACTAAGTCTAAAACGTAGGACAACCAGTTTGTCACAGTTTCTAGTTTTTAGATTATGCCGGTTTTTTTTTACGAAATCTAGCTTTTCAAGGTTCTTACGGGCACACATTAAATTATCAAGAATGTATTGGGGGGGCAGAGTTAATATATCGTATTCCTTGAACTTGGTCTTTAAGCATTCGCAAGGTCTCATATTGTAAATTGCTCGAACTGCCCGTTTTTGTAATAAAGTGTAATTATTAATAACGTAACTTATGGATCGCCTGAATTCTTTAGTTAGATTTCAGTTTGTCATGTAAGTGTCTTTGTGTTTAAAATGTGATAAAGTTCAGAACTTGGTACTTTTTTTATTAGGTGATGCCACGAAGGAAGACATTGATATAGGAATGAAGCTGGGGGCAGGTTATCCCATGGGGCCATTCGAATTGGCAGATTACACTGGTTTGGATACGAACAAGTTCGTCTTACAAGTTATGTACGACATGACAAAGGATCCGATTTTCAAACCGATACCAATTTTGGACAAAATGGTGGCTGAAGGAAAATTAGGCATGAAGACTGGTGAAGGATGGTATAAATATAAAAAATAAAATGAAAATATTGTTTTTTTTTATAATGTAATAAACATTATGGTGGATGGTTCTTTAAAAAATAACGCGACATTTTATAAGAGTCCTAAGTAAATTTTTTTGCAAAGTTATGGATACACACACAGGTATACATGTTTCACCAACTCATATGATTACTTTAAATAGCTTAGCTTAGTCAGATTCATGTTGTTATATGCAAGGTAACAGCTTAAGGCGAGGTTAGGTCACTATGGCGTCCTTGTGCTTGTTACCATACGTCTAAGTGACTTACAAGTTCGCCCAAAAAGTGGGAATAAGGTGTGTAATGGTTTTACCATTAGGCCAAAATAATATAGTCAGGTAAAAAAACGAGCGAACTGAACAGTTTTATTTCTAGAGTCTCCGTTTGAATGTACCACTACTGTAAATACTAGGTGGTAGAGCCACGCTGAAGCTATTACTGGTTTCAGCATGAATGGGTCCGCTCGCCCGCGGTACTACCACCCTCTTATAGGAAACCGACGTGAAGTAACAGTGTGCATTGTTGCGTTTTGTTCGGTCAGCGAGAGCGCCGAACATCAGATTTTCACGTCTAAATAAAATTTATATAATGTTCGTATCATTTGTTTTCCTGATTTTATATAAAATATATGTTTTTAAATACATTCGTGTTTTATTTATTGGATAATTGCTTCATAAAGTACCGTTCCTATTATACGCTAGCAGCTACAAATATTCAAGAAGTACTATCTCAAAATTATTATGATAGCTTTATTTATGTGGTCGCGATTGTCGTACAGATCAGATGGCGAAATATTGATATCCATAGATTCTAGTCTTGCCATGTGTAGCGCTAACACCAATGAAATAATATTGGTGGCTTCTTACTACTATAACACGCCTCGAAAATGATGTCGAGTTACTATTACTCAGCTCCAGCAAACAATACAGTATATATATATCTCATAGTTATAATGCATGCGTCTTAATATCCTGCATTGTAACGAATCGGCTCAATAGAAATTCATCTGTGAGGGAAAACATCGTGAAAAAAACATTGATAAATGGTCTACTCTAAAAAACTGTATTCTGGACAGCTGGATTTGGTAAAAGAAGACGACGTGATCTAATTATTAGAAACTGACAAACTGGTTGTCTCATGTTTCAGACTCAGTAAAACAAGCAATCGTTTTTTACGTAATACTGTTAGGTTTTACAATAAAAGTCCCAAAGCATATTACCGATTTGCCGGACAGTAAATTTTAAGCGCAATGTTAAGCTGGTTTTGATGTCAAAATGCTATTATATAATGGATTAATATGTGAACGATGGTTATGCCAGGAATTGACACTTTTCACACGTAACGAACAACGATCATAACGTGTAATGTATTTTAAATATATAGGTATATGCTGAAAAGTTAAACCTGATCGAGTTTCTTGCCGGTTCTTCTCGATGACTGGGATGTTTGACCGAACCGGTGGTAGTTTTGACGTTCATAAGTGCCTTCTTAGGGCCTAAATTCAATAAAGTATTTTCGATTTTGAATCATGCAACTATGTATTTCTGAGCATTGGGAAATAACAATACGTCGGATGAATAAACGGATCGTACTGTACCTGTGAGTATTTTTATATTCACAAATCCAAAAAGTACTTCTTCTTTATATTATTATTGAGTTAGTGAAATCGAAACGTAGTGTTGTTTTTTATCACTCATGATATGGGTGTGTATGATAAACTTGGAGAATTCGCTATATCTATAATTTTCAGTATTTGAAAGATGTGTCATAGCGCAGTTATATCTTAACATTATTTTACGATATTACGCATTGCTTTTTCCAAATTTGGTATAATTATACATATAAGAACTACTTACTACTCGTCGTATAAGCTTAACCTAACTTGAAAAACTGAAAGGAAATTGGTTCATTTCGCTAGTTGGTCAAGTCGCTAGTCTAAGATAAAATAATCTAAATAACTTCTTATAAGGTAAGCTATCTGCCAGTTAAGGTTCCGTGAAAATCGAACCAATCGTTTTGGAAATAGCACTGCGGACAAAACCCGCTGGTAAAAGCTAGTATAAAATAAAGTAGCCTATGTCATCCGCTGTAATTTTAACTATCTGCCAGTCAAATTTCCGTCAAAATCGGTTCAGCCGTTTTGGCGATTACCCGGAATAAAAATACAGACCGACAATTCTTTTTAAATCATATGTTTGTGTATCATTTGCGAGTACATTTTCATATTCTATAATTAAAAAAATTGTTATTTGGATATTACGTACAGACACTTCATTTTTATTATATGTATAGATATCCTTAAATTTTACTTCTGTAGAAATTTTAGCACACATGTATACCATATATATAATTATATTAATAAAGCTAATATCAACAATTTCTTCTTTAATATCGATGCTAAAATAAACTGTCATATGTTCACGAATAAATCTTGGAATCGACCACAATGAATGTTGGTATAGAAAGAAAGAAAGAAATACTTTATTGTTGGAACAACCATACAATTAAATTAAATTACACAAATAATTATGACAGAAAAAAAAAACATTTTAAAAATGAAAAAATAGGTGTCCAACAATTGGCGAACCCATTCAGCAAAAATCTGCAATACTGTAAGTAGTACTGCAGCGCTGATTTTCGATGGGAGCCTATATATGATGATAAACGGACGTTAAAGTTAGTACAAAATGTGAGACGAACAAACAAATAACAGACACACGTAACACGTCAAAGTTGGTCATACTAAAGAGAAATAAATGCTGTAACCACAAATTTAGGATTAAACATGACAAATGTAAATGTATACGGAAAAAGATTTAAAAAAATAAAAAATACACCAATACACAGGTCTTACAATAAAACTACGTGAATACATTATATTACATTATATATATATAGATATAGTCTGACACCTAGACAAGAACACACAAAGTACATATTTTGCATATGTAACTATACGTTTTGTATACATAAGTATTAAAAAAATAGTCAGATAAATTCGCGAGAGAAAGCCAAATTGCAAAATGATTTAATGCATTAACTAGAATTTAACTCCCACTCCAAAAATTTAAGACCCAGATCTCAAAATGCTGAATCAGGTTTTTATTTTCTTTTTGATTTCACTAATAAATAGCAAGAGGGCTACCAATTTGTTAAAGCATTGAAATGATCGCGAGAAACTTGTAACATCGATACCTACTCGACAATAGCAGTAATAATCTACTCCGATTGGTTGCGAATAATAATAAGTATTAAAAAAATAGTCAGATAAATTCGCGAGAGAAAGCCAAATCGCAAAGATAATTTCGTGCATTAAATAGAATTTAACTCCTCGGTTGATTTTGAAGACCCAGATCTCAAAATGATGAATCAGGTTTTTATTTTCTTTTTGTTTACACTAATAAATAACAAGAGGGCTATCAATTTGTTAAAGCATTGAAATGATTGCGATAAACTTCGTTACATACTCGACAGTAGCAGTAATAATCTACTAGAAGGTTGGTTGCGAAAATTAATATAAAAACAATTATTGGCTGATTTAGGTGACGCGTCAGCACGAGACATCGACACAGCTATGAGGTTAGGTGCGGGATATCCGATGGGACCTCTCGAGTTGGCTGACTTTACTGGTCTGGATACCAAGAAGTACATACTAGCTGTCATGTTGGAGAAGACCGGAGACCCTGTGTTCAAGCCTATAGACGTTTTGAACAAATTAATCGACGAAGGAAAATTCGGCCGGAAAACCGGGGAGGGCGTATTTAAATACGAAAAAGTTTGAATAATTTCCAATGTTTGTCTGTAATTAATAGGCAATTTAGTACTTGTTTTGGTGGCTTAAAGTCACGTGCATTTTAATGTTCAAAATAAATGATTCGAAAAATGACTAATTTTATTATTTAAAAATACCCTTTTGTATTCAAGTAGAATTTTTGGCGGGATCATAGAATTTACTGGATTTTGCTATTTACTAACTGTGCCCGCGACTTCATCCGCGTCGAACCTTATGTAATAAACTGACTAATAAAATCATGTGAATGTTTTTTTTTCGAACTGACTACGCTATTGATTTAGGGAGGTCTTAACAGCTTCACCGGACTACATATCTGAATGTATTAAGTCAATTTACTTATCTCGCGTACTTAAGTCGCGTGGTCATTAAAATTACAATAACTTTTGATAGAATGAACCGAATTTAATGAAACCAAGACTAAATGTTACTCCATGCTTTATGATTTTCTTGAAGGTTTTTTTAATGAACGCAATATTTTAGCAGCGATGCGTGTTCAAACAACCAAGCATACAGACATTTTTTTTAAATTAATGAAATGTATTTTATTACTTATTCCTAGACACCTACAACATTTTTTTTACAAAAATCTAAAAGTAGAGACATTTACATTTTACGATTTACATTTAGTCTGTCTGTCTGTTCACGATAAACTCAAAAACTAGCAAAAGGATTTTCATGCGGTTTTCACCAGTGGATAGGGTGATTCATAAGGAACGTTTTAGTATATAATTTGTCAAGGATTTTTGCATAATCAGGGCGGGACAACGTGTGCCGGGCCCGCTTGTATTATATATATAGATGCGAATGGAAGTTTATTTATTGTTTGTAACGCTTTCCCGCTTGAACTACTCAATCAAAACATTAAATTTTGCATACACTGTGTGAGTATTACAAAAAGCGACACAGGATATTTTCATCCAGCAAACAGTATTGTTCCCGAAGGATAGGTCAGACCTACGTTAACAGAAGCGAAGCCACGGGCAAAAGCAAATTCCCAATAAGGTTTTGAAAATAAATATTTCTTTACATGGAACACAATGTCACATATACAAAAATTATAAGTTTTTATTATACTCCTGAAACAAGGATCAAATCCTGAATCGCAAGAGACCTACTGTTCCGTGTGAGATTTGAACTCATTACACTAAGATCAGTGGCAGTATCGAAGCAATCGCTTAACCACTACGCCATACGTGCAGTGCCAAATGTCTTCTAATTTGTTGTAAGACTGCTTGATATAAAGCATGATAACTAACGAGTGATAATTAAAAAAAATATGAAATAACTGTGTGTTCAATTGAGACTGAGTAGAATTAAACGGGAAAAATAAAATCCTTCAAGCAAATAATGAAATATATTCATGAGGATATATACAATTGGCAAGATCTAATCTGCTTACACCGGTAGGTATATCGCGTGATGATAATGATATTAAAATGAATGTTAAAATACGAAGTAAAACTTCGATATCGCGGTGCTATATCAATTAGGTTAATTGAATCGTGTATACTTATTGCTTTTTCATATAAATATTGTTTTTTTTTTACTTCCTTAATGCTCTTTATTACAGTTTTCATACACAAATTCATACAATGCCAATGTCGTGGCCCTGCTGCGTACATTACAGTAGGTACTGTCACGAGACCGTATGTTTTTGAGGCACGTTAAAATATTGTCATTACAATTTATTAAGCGCTTGATACCAGAATCTCGCCTGATAATAAATAACTCTAAAATGGTAACATTTTTAACCTGCAAGAAGACAGCTTTTGAACATTTCTACAGATTTTAAACTTCGTTGTAGTAGTTAGACAGGCCGGGAAATTTTGTTTTTTTTTTGTTTTCCATTTTTTTAATACTACATAGGCATTAGCGTTTATCCACAATCGCATCTGATATTAAATACCTACTGGATGCCCTGGATAGGTTGCAGAGAAGAGCTGACCGCATTGTTAATGATGCAGACATTACAGAGTTTATAGAGCCGCTTCAGTTGCGCAGAGACATTGCCTCATTGAGCCTGTCTGTATCATGGCGAGTGTTCTAAAGAGTTATCAAATTAATCCCTTCCTCTCCTTTTCACAACCGAAACACGCGCGCTGATCTTCGGAGCCACAGTTTTACGGTAACTCCTATCTGGGCACGAACTAAAAAGTTCGCTACATCTTATTTTTGCCGTACCGTGATGCTGTGGAACAATCTCCCGGCTAGTGTGTTCCCTCCTTCCTATAACATGGGGTCCTTCAAGCGTAACGTGAAGAGACATTTACGCAGGCCGGCATGACAACGACGACCGACGGGAGGAGGACGTATCTCTCGGTGGTCGCCGTTGTTTTTGGATTGTACTGTGCTTACTATCAGGCACGGTGCAGTCACTTTGCCGTGCTCCAATAAAAATAAATAATTAAATGACGATGTAATCTAAGATGGTTTTTTTTTTTTCGAACTGACTACGCTATTGACCAAGCAAGGTCTTAACAGCTTCACCGGACTACCGATCTAAGATGGTTAACATGATAAACCTAGGGGCTCGGATCTCAAGGGCAACTGCCGGAACACACCAATAAGTGATTGGCGACAGACTTTTAACTTGAAGGTGAAGGTGAAGCTATCGGGCCTTTGCATACGACCAACCACCATTCTATGGTTTCCTCACGATGTCTTCCTTCACCGAAATCACCGACTCTGTGACAAGGATTCGAACCTACGTCCTGCGTTGTCCGAACACGTTATCAACTAAGCCATCATCGCTTTGTTGCTATTTTTACAAACAATTTTAAAATTAGAATGTCGACGATCATTTTTGTTCTCTACTAGCTGTGCTCGCGACTCCGTCCACGTGGAACCTGATTTCAAGAGTGGTAGAGCCACGCTGAAGCTATCGTTGGTTTCAGCATGAATGGGTCGGCTCGTCCGGTGTAGTACCACCATCTCATAGAAAACCGACGTGAAGTGACAGTGCTTGTATTGTTGCGTTTCGTTCCGTCAGTGAGAGCGCCGGAGACCCACCTCCCCTCTCCCCCTCGTTCCCTTTCCCCCAAACACAGGCTGGCACTTTCGACTCCCCTGGTGTTGTTAGTGTCTATGGACGGAGGTGATTACATCAAGTGACCCACAAGTTCGTTTCCCAGTTATGACATAAAAAAAAATGTAGAAAAAACTGACTAATAAAGTCATCTGAATGTATAAAGTCTTATTACTGAAGTCGCGTCGTCATTACAATTACAATAACTTTTGATAGAGTAAACCCGTTTTAATCGAACAAAGGCTAAATGTTACTCGAAGGTATGGTTTTCTTGAAAATATTTTACCATACCGCGCAGTATTTTAGCAGTGATACGTGTTCATACAAACAGACAGACAGGCAGACGTATCTAAAATGGATTTCACTGTATTTTATTACTCATTCTTAGACACCTGCAACATTTTTTTAAATCTAAAAAGTACAACGGCTCCATGTCGCTGGTGAAAACGCAACAAAAGAATTTAGAGTCACGTATAGTGGTCGAATTAAAGAATACTCGAGTTAGATCGTGTGAATTACATATGAATATTATATTAACATAATGAAAACAATGTATTTTAATTTAATTTAGTTGAGAAAAGGTGACTTAAGATGTCATTGTTTATTTAATAATAAAATAGGAGTTAGTGGATTTAAAATTTTGGTGATAATACGTATGGATCGATACCGATGACTATATCTTGATTTATTGGGAGATTAGATTAGGTCCAGTGTTCCCTGATTCTCGGTTAATGTCTTGCAAACATTTCCTATCAGTATTACAAAGTGTTACGTATTTGTGAAGGTTACACGGTTCTGTTTCCGCGTTTTGTTGAAGCTATTTGTTATTGTGCTGTTAAATAAATTGAATTCGAAGTATTCTAGTTGATATTCGATTGTTTATAAGTTGTCTGTTGGGTAAGCAGTTTGTTTATAGCAGTTTTTTTTTATCCCTTGCAGTAATTTGACATTCAGAATCTCATCAATTTCCAAAGCAATGTTTATATATTCATAGAAATTCCATCAGTACTCTTTATAGCAAAATAAAAACTGTATTGTAAATCACGTTTTTTTTAATTAAATAATTTATTATATAATAAATTGTTGTACTAGCACCCGCCGGTATCTTTATTCGCATTAAATTATAATATACAACTTAATAATATTAAATAGCGCCATCTAGTAACGAATTATAGTTAAACGTATAGTATAAAAACTTTTCAACAAACATTTTTATAAATATGTAAAAGATAAGTCTGGATACGGTGTACGTCGTAGAATGTAAAATAAATTATATAAACTGGACAAAGTTAAGTTAAAATATAAAGTAGTGATGAATCTGCTTTCGCTTACTTCACTGGATGATTACAAAATGATCCTATGTTCTATTCCAATACACAAACATTTTTTATGCCAAATTTAATAAGAATTCATCCAACCGTTTAAGCTACATTAAAGGACAATTTCGCATTCATATTATTAAAATTATAAAGATTAAACTATATCAGATATATATGCACTATACATATAAGATAATATCGACGACAGAAAGCGGAAATGTCGTAACCTGCATTTTGGAGTAAATCACTTTTTGCGACAATTTTGTATAAAAAAATACCGCTTCGAAAGGTCTGGGTATCGCTTTCCTACCATTACATTTTTCATTGATACGACATTAGTTCTTTGCCTAGTTTTAGCACTACATATAAAAAATGAATTTTTGAAATAGTTTTTTGGCTCTGGTGTAAAGTTGGGTTTTTCAAGTTACGACAATTCCGCTTTCTTACGTCGATATATTAAAAAAATGTTTCATTGTTATAAATAAATGAATGAATTTTTCATAAATAATTTACAATAATTGTTAATAACTTGAATAAATAATGAATTAAATGTATGAATGTTATATAAATAATATAATTATATATAAATTTACTGTGCGTAATTTATATTAAATTTTATAATTATTTTAATTATTTATAATATTTTGTATAAAAAAATACCGCTTCGAAAGGTCTGGGTATCGCTTTCCTACCATTACATTTTTCATTGATACGACATTAGTTCTTTGCCTAGTTTTAGCACTACATATAAAAAATGAACTTTTGAAATAGTTTTTTGGCTCTGGTGTAAAGTTGGGTTTTTCAAGTTACGACAATTCCGCTTTCTTACGTCGATATATTAAAAAAATGTTTCATTGTTATAAATAAATGAATGAATTTTTCATAAATAATTTACAATAATTGTTAATAACTTGAATAAATAATGAATTAAATGTATGAATGTTATATAAATAATATAATTATATATAAATTTACATATGCGCATCTATATTCATAGAGCGTTCATTAACTTTGGCGAGGATTTGGGTGCGTTAGTCTTTAGGACTGCCATTGCGGAGTTTTCTGTAGAGCAATTCTATAGTACATTTATTTAATAACGTCTAACCAGTGTTATCGAAGTAAACGACTGAAAACTTTTCCTTAAGCTGTCATTAGAATATGTCAACATTTTTCTATAAATAAAATATACATATAACACTTCTGGAAGAAATTCTCAAACTATAGTGAAAAAACTGCATCAAACTCCGATACAAATTTATACCAACTACACGCAAATAAAAAAATTGTTTTTTAATACTCATTGATTTAACTATTACACACCCGCTCCACTGAACAATGAAATATGGATAATAATAAAAATGTCATTGATATCTATATCATATTTCATTGGAATCCGTGTAGATCAGTGGTTTTTAATATATCATACTCAGCGACGCACTAACATGTTCTCTACAAGTTCGCAATACATACTAATATGCAAAACTAGCTTCGGCCCGCGACTTCGCATGGAATAATTATTTTGAGCTAACACTAAAAAAATCCCGACTACAAAATATTCTTCATTGGTGTTCCGCTCCTATTGGTCTTAGCGTGATGATATATATAGCCTTCCTCTATAAATGATTTACTTAACACTGAAATAATTTTTAAAATCCGACTATTAGCGTGTTCAACCAAACAAACTCTTCAGCATTATAATATTAGTATAGAAGAAGTATAGATTGCCTCGTGTCACCTTATACCTATATAAAAATATCGTATTTGTCTCACGACATACTTGACACGCGATTGCGAAACACCAATATGTGTTTTTTTTATTTTTGCCAATCAATCTTCTAGTAGATTATTACTGCCATTGTCCAGTAGGTAATGATATATCAAGTAGATTGCGATCATTTCTATGAAATAACAAGATGGTGGCCGTCTTGTTAGAACTTTCCAGGGAGTTTTTGTGGCAAATCAGAATCCATGTTCTGTGATATTATTTCCCATCCACTCCACTTGTACACGAACAACCGAACTATATTACGTAAAACACTGCCAATATTACAAAATATAGAGACAAATAACACAAGATTATGTATAAAATATAAAAACCATTACACGCCATTCCAAGATCCACCCAAAACTGGACTTCACAGGATGCTATTGCTATACAAAGTCTTAAAATCGTATTCCTAGTCTGAGTGCCTTAAGCGCTCGCCTTAGTAGTGCTGTGAAGCTGTTAGGACCTTGCTAGGTCAATAGCAGAGTCAGTTCGAAAAAAAAGTATTCCTAGTTCCTAAAAAATATATGCAAATTGATTGGTGACAACTACCCAATCCATAAATGTGCTCCCGGTAGTTGCACCTACCACGGTTTAATGTAGCTCTTGGCCTATAGAGTATAATGACTCCTACATTAGACCGATACAAAGGTCATAAAGATATTATTTTAACTGACACAAAATGAGACGATATTCGTACAAGTTTGAAAAATCCTTTGAACTGAGGGCTATATCGCGAAGACACCCTACCAAGTGACATCATCAGAACAATTCACTTTCCTTGAAACGGCATATTTATTAGTTTTTAATTCATAGTTTCTAGGACCTGCATGTCGATCATATAAAAATAAATAATAGTTTAAAAAAACTGATGTTGATGATGATGAAACTGATTAACATGCGTCACTGTTAATATCAGCACCTCCAGATATCAGTATTTTTATCATTTTTTGTCACTTTTTACAAAAATATACATTTATTTCTAATTTAACTATTCTTAATCCAAATTTATTAAATTTTATTTTCTGTTTTTTAGTTGGATTTTTTGGAAAGCGTGTTTTTTTAAACTATTATCTATTTTTCATTTTTTATGTGTGCAAAGTTTGAATTAAATCTGATCGTTCAAAGTAGGACAAAATCGAGCTCAAAGGGGTCTGTTACAAACATACACACATACAGGTGAAGCTAATAAAAGTGTGATAATAAGCACGTGTCTGGGGCACTAGTAACTGTTTTTTGAGTACTAAGCCGTATCCCAAGAGTTCAGGTATATATATTCAGACACTTTTATTAATCACGATATTTTTGCATTAAATTTCACGCGGACGTAGTCGCGGCCACAGGTAGTATATTAAAAATACACAACTAAGTAGCTGTGTAATAGATTTGCGATAATTAATATTTTGAAAGCGTACATCTAAAGCAAATGTATTTCAAAACTAGATATTGTATCATCGTCGCATCTAAACCCAAATAAGACTGCCCATTCGTAATAGCGTGTTGCAATAAAAAAATGATTATTAACTTGATGCAAAAACAAATAATATCGCTTACGTACGTACGTTGGCACGGTGCCCTAGTATATATTTTTTATGGGCTACCTACGATTTTTTACGAATGACAGCAATGCATTTCGTTCTGTCGTTCGTTAGTACATATTTTGTGTTATATGCTATTCATACGTATCTCATTGATTCATGGTGTTTTATCTTTATATTTACCTACTTAATTCAGTTATTACTCGCGATATCTAATCAAAGTTTATGACCGTTCATTTGTTTATTGTTGTTTATCATTATTTTTTGTATAAAAATTGAAAATTTTCCTGTCCAGCTTTAACTTGGTAAGATAATTATCTATATTATAGGAGATATACCTGTATTGTAAGATATTGTTTTTTTTAGGAAATACTAATTGAATTATGACCTTTAATTATTCATTAATATGCGTCTATGTAGGTAGTTACTTATAATATTATTTTTAAATTTATTTAGCTGAGATATTAATTACATGAGAATATATACGATTTCAAAGATAGTTTTTATTTGTTTCCTTGCGTAGTGTTAAAAAGCGATGATGGATCTATGCTTAACGTGTCCTGACATTGCGTCCGCCGACGTAGGTTCGTCCTTGTGATTGAACCATAATTTATGTGAAGGAAAACTGTGATCATAGCTTGGTGGTAATGCTTTTTCTAGTCCGCCTGGTTAGCTACTATTCTCAGGTTGAAAATCTAACGCCAAGCACCTGTTGGTGTATTCTGGTAGTTGCACTTGAGAGTCAGTCTACTCTATGTTTAGAGTGTTCACCATATTAGACCACACAATCTTAGTCATTAAATATCAGTCGAGATTGTGACAAAACTTATATAAATTTCTTTTAAAAGACATCTTGATTTGAACTATAGATTTTGTTTAAAAACAAAGGTACTAAATAAATGTTGCCTAAAACCTATCTATACTAATATTATAAAGAGGTAAAGTCTGTGAGTTTGTAACGTTGTGACGGTGTAAGGGATAATCTCAGGAACTACTAAACCGATTTTGAAAATTTAATAGAAAGTCACGTTATTTGTGAATGTCATAGGCTTTCATCACGCTAAGACCAATAGGAGCGGAGCAACAATGAAAAATGTTTAAAATCGGGGCTTTTTCCTTTTGAGAGATTCCGCTGCTTCTTAGCCCAAAATAACTATTCCACGCGTACGAAGTCGCGGGCAGAAGCTATTAACTAATTATATTAGCTACACTAATATTATAAAGAGGCAATGTTTGTGAGGTTGTAGGGGGTAATATATGGGGAGTTGAAGAAAAAATGGTCGAACGAAAACGTTTTTTACGAACGCTGCTTAAACGATGAGAGACATGTGATTGAGTTCTAGAGAAAAGTTGTAGCTTGATAATGCCTATTACCGTCCAACGAAGTGGGCACGGGTCCGCTAGTAAAGAATATTAAAAAGACAACTTGATTTTAATAATAAATTTTGTTTAAAAAACGACTAAATAAACGTTGTCTAAAACCATAAGTATTAAAGAAAACTTTAATAAGGCAACTTGATTTTAATAATAAATTTTGTTGTTACTTTCAATTAACCAGTATCTTATACTCACATAATCAAAGAAACTAATAAACAAACAATCATTTTATGTTTTCAAAACTAGACTAGACTAAGCTCCCATTCGCATTTATAACAATATTAAGTAGTTAAAATTCGAATTATCTACAGGATAGGCCCCCCTCGGCAGCTTCTCCAGCCTAGGTCCGTTCCCTCGGCGTGGAACCCTTGAGTACGCTGCTCGCGCGATACAGTGACACAAAATCTTACATCACTGCGACATCATTACACATATTACCTCCACACACGTGCACGCTTACACATGCAAGTGGAAGGGTTTTATTTTTTCCCTTATCAAACTGAAATAGTTATAATATTCTCTGATACGAAATGTATATAAGGGTTGTTGAGGTAGGTATGCTTGGTACACATATATGTTTCAATAACTCATATATGTATGAATAGTTAGCTTAGCTTAGGTTAGTTCACATAGGTCGCGAATTGCATGTATCAGGCAACAGCCAAAGCTGAGGTGTGCCGCGCACCCTTGAGCTAGTTGTCAAAATAAAATCGGCTGAGTGCCTTAAGCGCTCGCCTTAGTAGTCCGGTGAAGCTGTTAAGACTTTGTTACTGCGATGCCAATAGAAGAGAAAGTATAAAAACACAAATGGACTTTATATAATTACTTAAATTAAAAAAAAGAATATCACTACATAGTATAAAACAAAATCTTCTGCCATGTCTCTCTGTCTGTTCGCGATAAACTCAAAAACGATTGAGCGGATTTTCATGCGGTTTTTATCAGTAGATTCAGTGATTCATTTAAGTAGTCCGGTGAAGCTGTTAAGACCTTGCTTGGTCAATAGCGTAGTCAGTTCGAAAAAAAAAAATCGAATTATATAGATTTTAAAGCTGGTGCAAGCTATATATTATAAAATATAGATGTATGTGAAATCGTTCCTCGAATTAGTTAATTATGATAATAGAGTTTATCGATTGTTCCAGGAATCGATATAAATGAGCGATGTATTTGAACGACCGAAACAAACACGTAAGGTTCGACGGCAGCGATCGATCTATCAGATTCACTACAGCCTTCAGAGGCGAGACGACGAGACAATGGCAAAGCCCTTGGTCCTGCCAACCAGCTCATTGGAACTGCAAGCATACGATATGCAAGTAGCTGGTCATAGGAAAAGCGAAGACACCAAATATTTAGGTAAATCCTTTATTTTGTTAGTATAGTTATAAATATGTATTAAGGAACATCACTACATATTATAAAACAAAGGCCTCTGCCACGTCTGTCCGTCTGTCTGTTCGCAATAAACTCAAAAACCTTTGAACGGATTTTAATGCCTTTTCACCAGTAGATAAAGTGAATCTTGAGGAAATTTTAGGTATAAAATTTGTTAAGATTTTATTATTATCAGGGAGGGACAACGTCCGCCTAGCCCGCTAGTTATTAAGAAAGTAAACAAAAAAACCGAAGTGCAATAGTAATAGATCATTACTGTCATTGTCAAGTAGGTAATGATTTACAAGTTTCTTGTAATCATTACAATGAACTAACAAGACGGTGGCCCTCTTGTTAGAACTTTCCAGGGAGTTTTTGTTACAAGTCAGAATCCTTGTTCCGTGGTATTACTTCCCGTCCATGTCACTTGTAGGTGGTAGAGCCACGCTGAAGCTATTACTGGTTTAATTAGCCTGAATGGGTCGGCTCGCCCCCGGTACTACCACCCTCTCATAGGAAACCGACGTGAAGTAACAGTGCTTGCATTGTTGCGTTTCGTTCGGTCAGTGAGAGCGCCGGGAGACCACCTCCCCCTCCCCGGCCTTCCCCTCCCCCACTTCCTCCTGCCCCAAACACAGGCTGGCAACTCCCTTGGTGTTGCAAGTGTCTATGGACAGTGGTGCTCACTTAACATCTGGTGACCCACCTGTTCGTTTGCCACCTGTGATATAAAAAAAAATCACTTGTGCACAATAACCGAACTATATTACAGAAAACACCACCAATATTACAAAATATAAAAAAACCAAGTAAACCAGGTTATGAATAAAAAATAAAAAGCATTACATCCTATTACGACATGCTTCGTGGAGCAGACGTCTTTTCATGTCTCACCATGGTTACTCCATTAATAGTATCTAACTAGGAAATAGTGGAAAACTGCTAAACATCACGATACTGAAAATTGAGATACCTTAAGTTTAAACCTTCGTTATTTCAACCAGAAAACCCTACTGCCTACCAACACAGAATAATAGAAAATTTATATTAACCTCAGGGTTACTACAATTCAACAACGGTACTATCCTAAAGCCAATACTGAAGGAAGCGCAAAAACGTGAAGTGGACTTCTACACGCGCTTGACCACCTCCAACAATCCCGATCTCATGGAGCTGAGGAAATACGCTCCAAAGTACTTCGGCTGTAGGAAATTCACGTACAACGGTTACGAGCAAGACTATATCATACTCGAGGATCTGTCGCAGAGGATGTTGGAACCCTGCATCATGGATGTCAAAATAGGTATGGCTTTTTGTTGAAATCTTCTATACATACTCGTATAATAAGTAATAAAATACATTTCAATTATTTTTAGAAATGTCTGTCTATCTGTTTGAACAAGCATTACTGTTAAAGTTCTGCGTTCGTGATAAAACCTCACCAAGAAAATTATAAAGCGTATCCTCGAGTAACATTTATTCTTGGTTTCAATAAAATCAGTTTGGCCTATCAAAAGTTATTGTAACTTTAATTACGACGCGACTTAAGTACGAGAGAAAGTAGATGGTAATTGGACTTGCTACATTCAGATGACTTTATTATTCACTGTTTTGTACATTAGACTCCACGCGGACGAAGCCGCGGGCTCAGCTAGTTCAAAATAAGTGTGTACCGACAGCCGTATTTGAGAGGCTAGACCTCCTCCTCCTCGCTCAATACAAAAAGCTAAATACGTATCGAATACTTGCTTTAAAAAGGTTTCGTATTAAACGCACCGCGGTCGCTGAATGTTCGTCATCTTGTTCTTTTGTCTCGCTTTGGTTACGTTAGGTTAGACTTGCGAAGAGTGATAACGCGAACTTGCCTCGGGCGAGCGCGGTGCATTTATTTCGAAACCTTTTTAAAGCAAGTATTCAATATGTATTTAACTTTATTGTAATAACACCGATAAAGTACTTAAAAAATCCTGTGATAGCGTCACGGAGTTGTTAAGTTACTAAAGCAAATTATATGTTTTTATTTTATTTTTGGAAATTAATTTATTAATAGATTATTACTACCATTGTCAACTAGGTAATGATATTATAAGTTTATTGCAATCATTTGAATGAACTAACAAGGTGGTGGCCGTCTTGTTAGATCTTTCCAGGGAGTTGTTGTGGCATCTCAGAATTCACGCTCCGCGGTATTATTTCCCATCCACTTTACTTGTGCCCATCAACCGAACTATATTCCGTAAAACACCACCACTATTTCAAAATATAGAGCGAAATAACACATGATTATGGATACAATATAAAATACACTAAATTATATTCCAAGATCCCGCCAAAAACTCCAAATTATATTTATCAGGTAAGAGAACGTGGGATCCTCTAGCAACGGAGGAGAAGATAAAAAACGAACAGGCGAAGTACGCTCTGTGCAAGCAGGAGTACGGGTTCTGTATACCGGGGTTCCAGGTGTACAAGCTGACAACCGGGAAACTACAAAAGTATAATAAAGAGTACGGGAAGAAGCTGCACGGACAGGCAGTCAGAGACGGTAAGTGTGGGACATAATTTTACTTCTTCAACCTTTTTGGCCGCTCTGATTATAGCATTAAGTTTGAGCTTAAGCGTAAAGGGTCGTCTATTAGTTACGTTACGGGTTTTTGAGGATTGTTTGACCCCCTCCTATCCCCACTGGTGAGATGTCATGAGGTTTGTCGCGACCCCTACCTCTCCTTGCCAAATCTCACGCGAGATCTTTCAAAACTTGAATATTGAGTATAAATGCGTTGTATTTATTTAAATAAACAGAAATTGCTTTTTTTTTAAACATTTTTACTGTTGTTACTTATAGTTATAATTATTATTACATTATATTTCGAAATATCAATACAAAATAACTATTCCTTTTTTTTTGCTATTGTTACTTATAGTTATAATTAATTATTATTACATTATATTTCAAAATATTAATACTAAATAATTTTAAATGTTTTCGTGAATTTTAATATACAGATGAATTGTGTCAGACTTTGGCATATTTTAGTCTAGTAATGTTTTTGTATCTAGTAATAGTTTGAAACTATTTTTGTTCGAATAAAGTTACGTAGTATTTGCCGAAAGCCCCTCTCTCTCCCACATGAGATTTTGCTTTCGTAATGGTACAACCAATTAAGTTCTAAAAAAGCGTTTGATCATAATTCACATTTCTATAGATAGTTGTGTTGAATATCTGTCACCAAGTAGTATTATGCAATGTATGGCAATAAGTTATTTGATGTATAGATTCATCGTATTTCAAAATTATTATTTATTAGTTGGTGTTCGGATAAACTAGGGTTGTGAGCTGTATATGGAAAAGCGTGATAATATGTAGCTTAAATAATATTTGGAAAAGTTCTATATTTATCTGTGAAACACCCGTCAAAATCGGTTAAGCAATTTCAGAGGTTAGTGCCGACAAACAAAAGGCTTTTATTTAATTTGTGCATATAGATGCATTGGTATAAAAAAATTAAACACGTTTGGTGTTATTAGGAAAAAGTTAAATACTTATTGAATATTTGCTTTAATAAAGTTTGCATACTTACGTATTAAATGCATCGCGCTCGCCGAATGTTCGACATCTTGCTCTTCTATCTCTGTTTGGTTAGATTAGGTTAGACTCGGAAAAAGGATAACATAATCTTGCCGCGGCAGCCGTCGACTTAACTTTTTGTAATAACATGGGTTAGATTTAAAAGAAAACATCCGACATTAAAAATATTGTTGAAGGTTCTATTAGAATAATGTTAACAGTATAATGCATTAAAGGCAACTTGCACAAAAAAGATTAAAATCCATAAACCAGATAAAGACTGACTGACAGTTCCATACGTTTGAACACAATTAGAGGCGATGAGGCGGAATTCTCGGTGAAGGAAAACAGTCTGATGAAACCAATCAAAATACTCTTTATTCAATTTAGGCAGGGCACAAGGCACTTATGAACGTCAAAACTACCACCGGTTCGGACAAACAACCCAGTCATCGAGAAGAACCGGCAAGAAACTCGATCTGGTTTATCTTTTCATAATACATAACATATATTTTTTTTAATTATCACCACATAATAGACACATTAAGCTACATTCTTTTTTAGTGGCTGCACAGAGAGAGGCGTCACTTCCAGACGTCGTTATCGTTCACATACTGACTGACATCACACACAAAGGCATTATGATAGGGTTTTTTCTAAGTCCGACGCTCGCTAGCTACCACCCAAGTTGACAATTTGTCACTAAGTAAATTTTGGTGTGTTTTGGCAGCTCCATTTGAAAGCTCGTTCCTCTCGGTTTAGCGTGTTTAACATGACCGCATCGTCGTTTAACATCTTATGAGATTGGGGTCAAACACTAAAATATCATTACATAGTATAAAACAAAGTCCCCTACCGCGTCTGTCTGTTCGCGATAAACTAAAAAACTACTGAATGGATTTTCATGTGGTTTTCACCAGTACATAAAGTGATTCATGGGGAAGGTTTAGGTATATAATTTATCAAGGTTTTTTTATTGTCAGGGCAGGACAAAGTCCGCCGAGCCCGCTAGTATAGAGTATAAAAGAACAGTATCTACTTATATAAATAGACCAATACAAAACAGTTAAGTACATCTCCCTCCTCTGTTTCTGAACCGATTTTCTTTATTTATTTTATTTTAGCTTTTTTGCAAGTAACTCTTTTAAATTAACATTGAAACTTGAAAAAATTAATCAATAAACCTCGAATTTTATTAGTAATACATTAAGATGCGACTCGCACATAAATCTTCAGTTTTAAATCTCAAGACTGATAGTTCCATAAATTTGGACACAATGAAACTGAACTTAGAGATAAAAGTAAATTTAATCGGTCTTATTACAAAAACAATAATGTTTACTAAGTAGTGCCTAAAATTTTAAACCTAGTTGAACCCCTATTTAAAATACTTTATTACAAAAGCGTATCGCGATGGTCTCTGGCTAAACATCTGGTTTAAGTTTTTTATGCAAGCAACTCTGAATAGCATTCGTTCAATTCAATCTCATCATTCAAAAACGTTCCACTACATTTACTACTGCGAACAATTTCAATTCATGAATAATATTTTTGCTCAGATCTTCATTAAGGAAATTTATATATTTAAAGGTTATTTGGTTATAATTTTTGTGACATTTGAGTTAAAAGAAAATGATGTAATTGTTAAAACAAGCAATTTATAAGATTAATATATTAGGTTTTACCTATGAAATTGCCATTTTGTATGAAAAAATTAAACGAATTTTTTTCATGTATTTTTTATTTGTATTAATCGAAGTAATTACCCATGCAATCAATGTATCTTTGCCAACACAGTGGCAGTTTATTGATGCCCTTCTTAAAGAAGTCAACTGGACGGGAGGCAACAGATTCTTCAAAGGCATTTTGTACTGCCTCTCGGGTATTTAATTTTTTTCCCGCTAAGGAGTTATCCAAATTCTGGAAAAAGTAGTAGTCTGTAGGCGCAAGGTCTGGTGAGTAGGGCGGATGATAGAGAACTTCCAACCCCAGTTCTTGCAACTTGGAGGCCGTCTGCTGTGCAGTATGAGGTCGCGCGTTGTCGTGCAGGAGCAGCGGAGACGAGC
>MU158741.1:7799-49016 GCA_015888305.1 Antheraea pernyi | reverse complement strand
GATTTAAATCCATAAACCAGATAAAGACTGACAGTTTCATACGTTTGAACACAATTAGAGGCGATGAGGCGGAATTCTCGGTGAAGGAAAACAGTCTGATGAAACCAATCAAAATACTCTTTATTCAATTTAGGCAGGGCACAAGGCACTTATGAACGTCAAAGCTACCACCGGTTCGGAAAACAACCCAGTCATCGAGAAGAACCGGCAAGAAACTCGATCTGGTTTATCTTTTCATAATACATAACATATATTTTTTTTAATTATCACCACATAATAGACACATTAAGCTACATTCTTTTTTAGTGGCTGCACAGAGAGAGGCGTCACTTCCAGACGTCGTTATCGTTCACATACTGACTGACATCACACACAAAGGCATTATGATAGGGTTTTTTCTAAGTCCGACGCTCGCTAGCTACAACCCAAGTTGACAATTTGTCACTAAGTAAATTTTGGTGTGTTTTGGCAGCTCCATTTGAAAGCCCATTCCTCTCGGTTTAGCGTGTTTAACATGACCGCATTGTCGTTTAACATCTTATGAGATTGGGGTCAAACACTAAAATATCATTACATAGTATAAAACAAAGTCCCCTACCGCGTCTGTCTGTCTGTCTGTTCGCGATAAACTCAAAAACTACTGAATGGATTTTCATGTGGTTTTCACCAGTACATAAAGTGATTCATGGGGAAGGTTTAGGTATATAATTTATCAAGGTTTTTTTATTGTCAGGGCAGGACAAAGTCCGCCGAGCCCGCTAGTATAGAGTATAAAAGAACAGTATCTACTTATATAAATAGACCAATACAAAACAGTTAAGTACATCTCCCTCCTCTGTTTCTGAACCGATTTTCTTTATTTATTTTATTTTAGCTTTTTTGCAAGTAACTCGTTTAAATTAACATTGAAGCTTGAAAAAATTAATGAATAATGCTCGAATTTTATTAGTAATACATTAAGATGCGACTTGTACCAAAATCTTCAGTTTTAAATCTCAAGACTGATAGTTCCATACATTTGGACACAATGAAACTGAACTTAAATGTTAAACCCGTTAACACGAGGTTATTAAGTAGTGCCTATAATTTTAAACCTAGGTGAAACCATATTTAAAATACTTTATTACAAAAGCGTGTCCAAGTGGTCTCTAGCTAAACGTCTGATTTAAGTTTTTTATGCAAGCAACTCTGAATAGCATTCGTTCAATCCAATCTCATCATTCAAAAATGTTCCACAACATACAGATATTCTGCGAACAATTTCAATTCATGTGTAATATTTTTGCTCAGATCTTCATTAAGAAAATTTATATATTTAAAGGTTAATTGGTTATCATTTTTGTGACATTTGAGTTAAAAGAAAATAATTTAATTGTTAAAATAAGCAATTTATAAGATTAATATATTATGTCAAAGAGCGTGAGGTGAAATAACAGTATAATCTCAGATTAATACATTGTCAAATGTCAATAGTGTCATATAGTAGTAGTTATGATTTTACTTGTGAATCTCTAAAATTGTGTAATTTATTTATTTCTTCCAAAGTAATTATACCCAGGAAATTTATATATAAAAAATAATCTAAAATACAAAAACAACAAAACACTACAATAAAATAACAACTGTCAACTTAGACAAGAGTTAGAAAATATTTAAATTTTATTAATGTCCTTCTGTAAATAAGGGTAAGGAACTCTTTTGTTATAAAATCTCTTCAAAGCATGTATTTAATTTTTTTGTAATAATACGGAATATGTTCTGTTTTGTAGCAATAAGAAACTACTTAAACGGAATGGGGGCCAGTCTCTGCAGGGCGCTCATATTACAGTTTCTATCGGAGCTGTGGAAGATACAGAAGTGGGCGCGGAGACAAACCGCCCTCCGGCTCTACTCCGCCTCCCTACTGCTGGTGTACGACGCGAGCCGCCTGCGCGACTGCTGCGGCGACAATGACATGCTCACGTGAGTTCTCCAACACCTGGAGTCACTATGACTGCACAGTGTCTCACTCGCATCCTAAATGCACAGTGCCTCACTCGCGTCGTAAGTGTACCTCTCATCCCACTGCACGTGCTCCCGGAGTGGTGCTAACACAGTGACTACAGTGCCTCACTCGCGTCGTAAGTGTACCTCTCATCCCACTGCACATGCTCCCGGAGTGGTGCTAACACAGTGACTACAGTGCCTCACTCGCGTCGTAAGTGTACCTCTCATCCCACTGCACGTGCTCCCGGAGTGGTGCTAACACAGTGACTACAGTGCCTCACTCGCGTCGTAAGTGTACCTCTCATCCCACTGCACATGCTCCCGGAGTGGTGCTAACACAGTGACTACAGTGCCTCACTCGCGTCGTAAGTGTACCTCTCATCCCACTGCACATGCTCCCGGAGTGGTGCTAACACAGTGATGGTTTGTAGTGTTAGCTCCGTAAACGTCGTTGATGTTGCGTGCCGCTTGTGCCGCGTTGCTGCCAGGACGGTACTCATATTCCATAATTACTCGAATTTTTAACGTATCCATGATGACAAAAAAGATTAAAATGCGATGAAAATATAACACTAATCAATAAACAAATGACTACTTTTGGAAAAAGAATTTCATGTTTTTAAAATAAAATTAATCTGAAATTAGAACTCTTAGCCAAACAAAAATTATTTTGATTTGAAATGGCCAGTACTGCAGAACGGCAATTTCATAGGTAAAGACCTATTATTATGTCAAAGAGCGTGAGGTGAAATAACAGTATAATCTCAGATTAATACATTGTCAATAATGTCATATAGTAGTAATTATGATTTACTTGTGAATATCTAAAATTGTGTAATTTGTTTATTTCTTCCTAAGTAACTAGACCCAGGAAACTCATAATTTCAACTTAGACTAGTGTTAGAAAATATTTAAAATTTTATAATGTCCTTTTTTAAATAAGGTTAAGGAACTCTTTTGTTATAAAATCTTTTTAAAGCATGTATTTAACTTTTTTGTAATAATACAGAATATGTTCTGTTTTGTAGCAATAAGAAACTACTTAAATGGAATGGGGGCCAGTCTCTGCAGGGCGCTCATATTACAGTTTCTATCGGAGCTGTGGAAGATACAGAAGTGGGCGCGGAGACAAACCGCCCTCCGGCTCTACTCCGCCTCCCTACTGCTGGTGTACGACGCGAGCCGCCTGCGCGACTGCTGCGGCGACAACGACATGCTCACGTGAGTTCTCTAACACCTGGAGTCACTATGACTAGTGTCTCACTCGCATCCTAAATTCAGTGCCTCACTCGCGTCCTAAGTGTACCTCTCATTCCCCTGCACGTGCTCCCGGAGCGGTCCTAACACAGTGACTACATTGCCTCACTCGCGTCCTAAGTGTAACCCTCAGCCCTCTGCACGTGCTCCCGGAGTGGTGCTAACACAGTGCCTCACTTGCGCCCTACGTGTACCTCTCATTACCCTGTACATGATCTCCGAGTGGTACTAACACAGTGCTTCATTCGCGTCCTAAGTGTAACTCTTATTCCCCTGCGCGTGCTCCCGGAGTGGTGCTAACAGTGCTTCATTCGCGTCCTAAGTGTATAGCTTATTCCCCTGCGTGTGCCCCCAGAGTCGTGCTTACACAGTGCCTCACTCGCTTCCTAAGTGTACTCCTTATCCCCCTGCACGTGCTCCCGGAGTGGTGCTAACAAAGTGCCTCACTCGCGTCGTAAGTGTATCTATCATTCCCCTGTACGTACTCCCCAGTTAGTGCTGTTCTACATAAACTGACCTTCACAGATCCATTCCTCAACTTTTAAGCCCGATCTTATAATAGGATTTCTCTAATTACTATTTATTTTCGTTTTCTGAAAAATGGAATCAACAAGAGATTTAAAAACTGAAGTTCAAATATTTTTAAAGCGAAAGTCTATGGTAATTGCAACATTAGGTCGAAGATTTTTAAGTACGACTTTTGATGTTCCAAGTATTTATAACAGTGTTTTTCTAATATATAAACTTTTATATTAAAAATCAGGTCCCGTACGAGATGCCGCTCCGCTGCAACAGCCCGGCGTAGATCCATCCACTCAATGCACAGCCTCGAACAAACTGGATCAAACTTCAGCGGGCAAATATCAGCCAAGGGGCCGGTCTATAAAAAAGTTTCCTCCGTTCCAATAACCTCCATGTCCCTCGCCCAATCCAGTTTCAGTACTCCACCCCCTATCAATTCTTCATGGTCCGATGCCCTTGACAGACTGAATCACAACCACTCCTTCGAACACAACTATGAGGATAAGCTATCGAAGATCAAAATGAACTATCGAGCTCTCCTCGACCAATTATCGTATGATTCTCCCACTCCCAACCCGTGGGGAACGGTCAAACTTATAGACTTTGCCCACGCTTTCTTCAACGAGGATGAAGAAGGATCGATCGATCAGAACTTCAGGGAGGGGATCGATAATTTCGTGGAGGTTTTCGAGTGCTTCTTGAAGGAGACCGACGATCAGGTTATTTGATGGAGAATCGTTTCCATCAATCAGGGGTTTTCAAGTATTACGTAAGCAGAGTTCTTGTTATTTCCGACCTTTTCCCCCTGGTTAGCAAAAGTAAGCAATGCTCTTTTACCCCCTATCCTTACGGAAACATTTATATAAATATTTTCAAATTTGTTACCACCCACAACCCCCACCCCCTATGTCATCAAAAATAAGCAAATGAAGGACCCGCCCCTCAGTGCTTACGTAATACTTGAATGGCCTTTCACGCTGTTTTTTTTGGCAACCAATCTTCTAGTAGATTATTACCGCTATCGTCGCATATGTAGTATTACAAATCTCTTGTAATCATTTCAATAAACTAACAAAATGGTGCCCTCTTGTTAAAACTTTCCAGGTAGTTTTTGTGGCAAGTCACAATCCATGCTCCGTGGTATTAGTTCCCATCCACTTCACACATAATAACCGAACTATATTATGTAAAAAAAACACCAATATTATTACAAAGTATAGAGGCAAATAACACAAGATTATGAATAAAATATAAAATCCACTACATGATATTCCAATTTCCCGCTAAAAAGTCCAAGCACATTGGTTATCGTTGACTATGTAACAGTAATTTTAGGTTATTATAGTATTTACGCTAGATATCTTATTCCCATTGTTTTTTTTAAACACATACGTAAAGTACAAGATGCAGTTACGGTTGAATTTAATTAAGTACGGTGGTGATTCCCCGTTAAGGAAGGAAAAATACTAGTCTCCAAATCAAAGTTCCCAATTTTTTTTAAACCTGGTGTTACTAAATATTTATTATACGTAAATCTGCTTATTATTGTAAAAATACGTTATAAATTTAATTACATATAAGTAAATAGTAAAAGGGGTTGTATGAAAAAAAAATAATTTGTACATATAAAAAAACGACATTTGTAAAATTACCTATCTTTAGTATGCAATGTATTTACTTATATTGTTTATCATAATTAATAATATTTATTTTCATATAATTGAATTGATTAACATTTTTGTATAATAATATCATTGTACTATTAACACATACACAGTAGACTTGATATTTGTAAGTAAGGATGTTCGTTGTAAATAAGTAAAAATTATCTTTCGTATTAATAAACATTTATTTTCGAAATCAGCCAAAATTATTTCTCCCAAATTAAAATTATATAATTATTATATAAACTTAATATAATAGTAGTAGTAATGATAAATGTGGCACACTCGGATTAACAACTCGAAAATACGCCCCTTTCGTTTAGTACGTACTAACTAATAACGCGGTGAAAACACGCCCGTTTCGGTAGTACGTACTAATAACACGATGAAAATACGCCCGTTTCCTTAGTACGTACTAGTAATGTGGCGAAAATACGCCGGGCGTAAATTGTACGAGTAATAAATGAATATAATGGCATAGCATATTTCATAAAAAAAAAACTTCTTGTCCGTTAGTATTATGATAACAAGAAATACGTTGAGGAGTCAACATTTTTTGCAATAATTAGAACTAAATATCGTGTTCTTTTTTGTAAAAAGAAAAAAGAATACACAAATATTTGTTCGGGATATTATAATCAGCTTTATGAAAATAAATCATAAAATTCAACGTTTCAAAACACGATTGGCGTATTTTAATACTCTACCGTATTTCAAGTAAACTGGGGGCGTATTTTCTCAGTTCTAACCGACAACAAAACATCAATCCGATATGACATGCTTTAATATCGATATTCGTGACGTGTGCCGTGAGGAGTCAACCAAGTATTACGTAAGCACTAAAGGTCCCCCCCCCTTGATTTGCTTATTTTTGATAAGGGATGGGGGCTTTGATTTTGTTATTTTTGATAACATAGGGGATGTGGGGCTTTGATTTGGATATTTTTGATGACATAAGGGATCGAGGATCTAGATGTGTAGGTCTGGCATGTGGTCTATTCGTGACGTGTGCCGTGAGGAGTCAACCAAGTATTACGTAAGCACTAAAGGTCCCCCCCCTTGATTTGCTTATTTTTGATAACATAGGAGATGTGGGGTATGTGGGTATTTGGATATTTTTGATGGCATAAGGGATCGAGGGTCTGGATGTGTAGGTCTGACATGTGGGCGCGCGGTGTTCTCCACCGGACTACTATCGCCCAAGTAGCGAACTACTATAAGTTAATTCCGCCGCAAACTATAAATACCTTATTTTGAGACTTGTTAACTGCAGCCTATCTTTATTTATATAGTTCTTCGGTCCGTGTGTATGTGTGACTGAACACCTGGACAGATGTTCATAACATTTTTTGTGTGTGCTCAGGTGGATTCGAGAATGGTTTAGATTCACAATGGAACCTGGTAGGTGACGCTTTGGTTTAATTTTAGGGTGTATAAGGAATAAATAAGGTAAATAAGGAAACCGGAACAGATTTTAGAAAATATTTATATAAATGTTTATGTAAGCATATGAGAGAGATGATCACACTATTGCTTATTTTTACTGACAAGGGGGAGGTGGTAACAGCATTGCTTAATTTTTCTGTCAAGGGGTGACGGGTTGTAAGAGCATTGTTTACTTTTGCTGACAAGAGGGGAAGGGTCAGAAATGAATTAAAAATCGGCCTACGTAATACTTGAACTACCCCTGACCGACGAGGAGCTGAGACAGCCCGACTGTGAGTTTACGCTTCTGCCGACACAGTAACAACGCGGGCGTAATTCATAATTTCGCATTCGTCACAAAAAAACAACTCTAATGTACATTGAATACGAATAAAAATAATAATACAATAATTTGTGATAAAAAGCACACTCAATAATAATTACAAAGGTTTTGTGTGAGCGATTATTATTATTTATTAACAATTATAGCATCAAAATTCGATTAGGCCGTCTTAATTTTTTTTATTTTTCTTTATCTATCACTATATATTTACAAAAAAGACTTTCGACAAACACTTTGAACCAATGTTGTACGATGGGTGTATTTTATACCGGAGAAAAAAAGTTGATTATTGTCTCTGATTTACACAGATAATAAATAAAAAAGTGAATATTGTTAAAAACAAGTATTTCCGAAATTTATAAAATCCATCTATTTTATTAATATTTTGAAACAAAAAAAAATTAGTTGAAATTGTCTGTCAGAAAACCTTCAAGTAAACAGATATATGTATATCCCTATCGCACACGCGAATATTACTAAAACGTGCAAAAAAGGCAACAACATTTGGACACGTGCACCGGTAAGACGAGAGAAAAAAAAACATTAAAAATAGTATGTATATACCTTAATAAACACGTGACCTTGATCTGACGTCACACATGTGTCACTTTTACGTACCGTGACGTAGGAGAAGTGGGCTATGTCGAACTAAAATCACGTGTTTATCGGACCGAAGCAATAATTAGAAATAATGTTATATTAATTTACAACATAGCTTAGGCCGGACGCACACTGCATAATAAATACCGAGTATTATTGAATACCAACGTCGCTTTAATCGCTACTCATTAAGTTTGTCTAATTTTCCATCAGATAATATCGTTAGAAAATGAAAACGTTTATACGCTTGTTGTTCTCTCTCGTGAGGAGTGAGAGAGATAGGTATATTCCTTCGAAAATATCGGTAACGAAAACTAATAATTATTAAAAACGCATCACATATTTTTATCTCGATATCATGACTCGATTTATAATTTTCATCGAAATTACATAATTTATACAATTAAAAAAAAATTAGAATGTCTAAAGATTATTAATTTGTTGTTTAGGATTCATTCAGCGTGCACCGAAAATATAAATTAAAAAAAACCATTCCAAGTACTAGCACAAAACGAAGCACCTCAACTATTCAACTAAAAGCTATTAATATTATAAATTACAAATAACTTTTTTTTTTAAATTCAATTATAATAATTTTATTTTTTGTCAACTCTTCTCTACAATAGTATTACCAGTTACATATAATATGTATATATTTCGTTAATAATTATTTAAAAAAAAGAAACAAACAAACAAACACGGACACACATGGCAATTATGGATTTAACATTTTTATCTTAATTTTAGTTCAAAATATATCACATTTTTTTTGTATATATATAACAATATATATATGACTTCACTCGATGCGTTAAGCGACGGCGTCAATTTTACGAGTAAAACCGAACCAGCGCCTTGTATGTAGCAGGAGGTGTCGGGGCTCTCCCACATTCAGGTCGATTCTGATCGATCATTCGTACAATCATCGATATCGATAGAAAAAAAAATTACGTCAAACTTTCAATTATAAACAATGGAAAGCAGAAAGCTGTGATTTTTTTAATAGTTTGCTTCGAAATGACTACCCGAGCTGTGAATTGTTTTAAAATTTGAATTCAGAAACAAAATTGATAGGTGCGTATGAGTATTTTACTGATGTTTCTATTTCAATAATATTTTTAAAAGTCAAGAATAGAATTTTAATTCCATACTATTTAAATGTTTATAATAAAATAATTATATCGTAGAGGAAGATAAGAATTTGTACTTAGGATAGATAAAATTCACATGAATTTATTGAAAAAGTACGATAATTAACAACAAAATAAATTTAGAAACGAAAGCGTACAATACAAGCGTACATAGACACACAGATCAATCACCGTACAACAAGAACGATCGAAACGTAGGAAGATCTCGTAACAAATTTATCGACCTTTACCTCCCCACCTACTTTACCTCACACTGATATCGATATAACTGACAACATCAAACAAAACATCGACACTGTCGATACCCTAGCGGCGATGATACACCGGAACGTTGTAGAAAAATATTTGCAATTTTTTTTTGTGATCGACGGTACCGCGTACGGATGCGCACGTAGTGGTGCGGGCCCGCGCGTGGTGCCGCGTGCACGTACCTGCCGGTGCGGCTATATCTTGGGCAGCTTGGGCGCCGCGACGAGCGGGTTGGCGGCCTGCAGCGCGCCGCGCCCCGCCCCCTTGTAGTCGTACGCGCAGCCGTGCACCTCCGCGTACCGGTGCGGCGCGCAGAACGGCGCCCCGCACCGGCACCGGTGCACCGTCGCGATGCTCAGCCGCTTCTTGCAGAACCCGCACCGGACGCGCACCTTCTTCTCCTTCGCCTCCCTCGCCTCGCGCCCCTCCCCCTCCCGCCCCTCGCACTCCCCCGGCGTCTCGTACCGGTATAGCACCGGCCGGGGGGAGCGCGAGGACAGGTCGAGCCCCTCGTCGCTAAGGTGCAGGTGCTCGCGGTTGCGGTGCCGACTCAGCGCCGGTAGGATCCTACCACTAGAACGACAATCGTTCTAATTCATTCCCACTAACCAATCTTCTGCAAGATTACCCCTCTACCGTTGTCGTAGTATAAGTAGGTATTACAAGTTTCCTGCGATCACTTCAATGAACTAACGAAACAGAAGTTGTCTAGTTATAATTTTCAAGGGAGTTTTTATTGCAAGTCGATAATTCATGCTCCATTTTATTATTTCCCATCCACTTCACTTTTGAATAATAACCAAACTATATAATGTAAAACACCACCGACAATACAAAATGTAGAAGCCAAATAATACAAGATAATGAATAAAATTTAAAATCTACTACATGACATTCCAAGGTCCCACCAAAACTCAAAATAAACATTGAAAGCACAGGACTCACTACATTTCAATATAAACTAAATCCAATTGTAATCATTCCTAATATATTACGTTATCTTTCAAGATCTTCAAATTTTATACATGTAAAATATGAATAACATAAAAACAAACTAAAAACCTTATAAAGGTGAAAATTTGAACTTCTCAGTGTATAAAAACTGGATATCTTAAAAAAATTAAACATGTTATATAAACAATTATAATTGGATTTCGCTCATTTTTAAATGAAACGATTCATATCCTTTTGGTGTAAAATAATACAATCAAACCATCAACAAACATAACTACATGTAATGTGACTGTTGACGATGCAAATTGTGTTCAGAGTTCGTTACAATATTTAGTATTCATACATTTAGTCACCAATGCGATGGATACCTTAATATCCCGTAAGTTTACAACGTTATTTTGAAGTTAGTTGGAAACCATCACAAGACAACTACGAGAATTTTTATCAGAATTTAAAATACAAATAATTGCAGTACTACTACTACACAATTATATCAGAAAGAAATTATAATCCTAACTTCAACGATTTAGAAAAAAAAATTGCATAATAATAAATAATAAAACTATGATTTTTATTATATTAATTGAATTAAGGGGTTAACTGACCAATGACAAAAATAAATATATTCATAATTTTTTCACAAAATATTATTTATTTGGTTACTATACAGCCAATAGAAATTAAGTATTGTTAGTATTAACCCTTGGATTGTCCAAAACTAAAACGGTGTTATTACAAAAAAGTTAAATACGTATTGAACCCTGGCTTTAAAAAGGTCTCGTATTAAATGCACCGCGGTCGCTGAATGGTCGCCATTTTGCTCTTTTGTCTCGCTTTGGTTACGTTACGTTAGACTTGCGAAAAAGGATAACGCGAACTTGCCTCGGGCGAGCGCGGTGCATTTATTACGAAACGTTTTTAAAGTAAGTATTTAATACGTATTTAACTTTTTTGTAAAAACACGGTAAGGGTTAAAGGTTCATACAGAATAATGTAGACCTTATGATGCATTGGATTGTTCGCAACATAAGTTAAAAAACACAAAAGTTAGCAGAGGGATTAACTGTTCATTGTGTGGAGGGGTAGTGTGGTAGTGGTACATACCTGGTCCGCTTGAGGTTCTCGAGGTCTGAAGTGGAGGAGGAGAAGAGCGTGGTAGCGTTAGCCCAAAGTAACTTATTCCATGCGGACGACGTCGCGGGCAGAAGCTATTCACACATAATGCTAAATCATGATGCGGTCAAATATGGTAAACTTTAAATTTAGATTTACTGGTTCTCAAGTGCAATTACCAGAACGCACCCAAAGGCGCTTGGCTATAGATTATCAACTTGAAAGAGGCAATCATTCAGACGGGCTTAGAGAAAGCCCTGTCACCATACTATGTGGTACTTTTTTTAAATTGTAGCACGGCAAAATGACTGCACTGTGCCTGATGGTAACCACAGTACAATCCAAAAACAATGGCGACCACCGAGCGACACACTATCCATCGCCGGTCGCCGCTGTCATGCCGGCCTGCGAAAACCTAGATATGCACAGACTGATCTCGAAACGCGACCCGCAGAACCGAATCACTATGACGGGCTGTTTCGCCATATACATGGTGGTTGGGACCCAGTCAGGCTGTAAAACCCTACCACACCGCTTTCGCCATTGCCTCGTCCGTTATTCAGCAGGGTGCACCACATACAGGTGAGGTTGGCTTGGATGTCTTCGATGTTATTCGACACCCCTTACACCCCGCAACCACCTGTTCGTTGCCTCCTATGATATATATACAAAAAGAGATCCAGTGGTAGTGTGACGGACACCGCCACGAAGCACTTGTCTTCAAATCCTAGTTTTCATGATGAAATTATGATAGTAACCCAACAATGTTACGACAACTCTCTAGCAGTCGACTAGCAAATAAGCTCAAACGCAAGTAGAATTTATTCAATAGCAGTTAGACGTTATATCTACTTTTTCATCTCACGTCTTACAGTGCATTATTTATTACCCACAAGCAATTATTGTGAGATGCCAAGAACTCCTGCTTATACCCCTTACGTCATTAAACTGAAGGAATGCTATTAGTCAACTGGTTATATTTTTGCGTTGATGAGAGATACGGACTGCAGTCAGCAATTACGCGCAACCTACAAGAAGCAACACAGCGTCCATTCCGTATCATTGTATGCAAATATACTATAGAGTATCGCCACTTCCCTCTTAATAGAGGAAACGTATTGGTAAATACATAATCTGTTAATTTATCTGGTTTATATTTTGTCCCACAAATGTTAAACTTTGTAGGTATGTTGATGTTTCATAACATGTAGTAGCTACTCTTAGACTGATACATTAATTTTAATTCGCCCTTGAGTCAGATATTTTTCTGAAAGTGACATAATTTACTAAAATATGGTATTCATTTTTATATAGAACCCTGACAAAGTGATTACACTCTAAGCACATTTCAATACAAAAACAACTATCACCAACGAAAGATCTACAACCTATCGAGAGAGTTGTTTTTGTTCCGGTCTGAATCTCTTTCCGTAGCTTGCTGCTATTGCGGACCTTGGACCTCATGTATGGTGGTCGCAATGTAGTCGAACATAACTTACTTTCAATTAATATATTATTCTCTCAATTTAATTAATTTAATATAATTCTAGTGAGTACATTATGTAACACGTCGCGTACTATGAAATCAGTTTACGACATGCAATACAAACATGATACACCCCCCGTATCGGTATACAAAAATTTAGCAATAAAAGGCATTAAAATTCATAATATAGGATGCGCTGCGCCGTGCGATACCGAGCAACTTGGTGCCAATTACACTGACGGCCATCAGATAGCGCTAACAAGCCGATGCGTATCGGGCGCGGCGCGCTGCACCGCTCCACACTGTACTGCACTGCACTCTACAGTGTGCAGTGTGCTGCATCGAGCCCGACCGCCGCCGCACACACACCACTATTATACATTGCTGACATGCTACATGCCCACATGCTAATACGAAACCATGCAATATCCAATAAACTATACTCTCTTTATACCAATGTTAACTGTTCCAAAATTTATTAAAAACTAGCTGCGCCCGCGACTTCGTCTGCGTGGAAGCTAATGTAAACAGTGATTAATAAAGTCATCTGAATGTATTAAGTCTATTTGCTTGTCTACTTTTCTCTCTTTCTTACGCCGTGTCGTTATTCAAATTACAATAACTTTTGATAGAGTGAACCGATTTTAATGAAACAAAGAATAAATGTTACTCCTGGTTGAGGTATGAGGTGTTATTGTGAACTCAGTACTTTAGCAGTGATGCGTGTTCTAACAAACAGACAGACAGACATTTCTAAAAATGGTTGAAATGTATTTTATTACTTATTCCTAGACACCTGCAGCATTTTTTTTTTCACGAAAATCGACAAAGAACATACGCGTTAGATTTACATTCTTATTATATGGATATATATATATTATTATACTATATGTATAGATATACAGCAACTGTTAAGTCAATATTCATTTTGGGACATATCACGTATGACAGTAAAGCTCTCCCTTTAACATCATTAAATCAGTACGCAATACGAACATGTAAGAGTTGGTGTTAAATTATATTTTATAAGCGGATTTGTTGAATGAAGAGCAAGTCTGGTCAAGTGTACCCTATATTGAAGACATCTAATTTCAGGTTCACATCATTTAAAATGTACTTGATGTATATATTTTCGTTTCAACCATTTCACTTATCTCTGTTGGATCAGTTCAGCTGCTAAAGCTCACTGAATGTTCGCCATTTTGCTCTTTTGTCTCACTTTGGTTACGTTAGGTTAGACTTGCGAAAAGAGATACCGCGAACTTGCCTCGGGCGAGCGCGGTGCATTTATTAGGATTTTATTTAAACCAAGTATTTAATACGTATTTAACTTTATTGTAATAACACGGATACACTCTCATCACAAAGACAAAAATGAACACGAGTTTTACTATGCAGTGCCTAAAATTTTAAATCTAGTTGAAGATTTATTCGGCTCAATATTTTTTAATCACAAAATAAATTATTGTCAATGTTGATTATTGTTATTAATTGTAAGTTACATCAGTCTCGAACAGATGACGCTTTAAATTTATTTGTTGACAGAAACCCGTGAGACCGACTGTTATAGCTATCTCATAGATGGCGCCACGTTTTTATTTTGTACTTGTTTTTCGACCGCAGATTATTTTATGGTGCACGTGTTCTGCTAATGTGTTTACTAGGTAACCTCGCTTTTTCTGTATCAAATTTTTAGGCAGACTCATTATGCTATAATACAGAATACTTTATCATAATAATAATACCACATGTAGTGAGCCACAGCAAAGCGTTGGCGGGGCAGCTAGTATTTAATAAAATCTTTAAGAGTTTAAATTTAAAATTTTATCGGTACGCTACCTGATCTGGAGTGCGGCGTTCTACTGACAGAGAGGTTCTCCATCCTTCTCCTCAGTTCGAGCATCTTGCCCATGGTGACGGCGTTCTCCTGGAGTGAACCAGTTATCCCATCGTCCGAGGAATGCTCCTGGTCGTTTTCCACCAGGTGGGTGAGGGATGATGAATCTGCTTAAAAAGGACATTATATTTATGTAATCCTCAACTAATTCATCAGTAAATAGCAATTAAAAGCCAACAAAGGAGTTTATTCCATGTGATAATAAGTGTCAAAGTTACCTAAAATCCCACACACTTGCCATAAGTGCTTGCTTATAGATTTTTAATTTGATAGTGAAGCAGGCGATCATTAAAACATGCTCACTATAATACTATAGTTTCATTACAATGTTGTTCGTTAATTTATTGTATGGTTCTAATTAAACAATACGAAGTGAACTATCATTGCTTCAGAAATACTAATTAAAATTTTAATTTGTTACTACATATAATACATGGGCTTTTTTTGCAACCAATCTTCTATTAGATTATGACTGTCATTGTCGAGTAGGTTATGATATATAATCTAATAGAAGATTGGTTGCAAAAAAAGCCCATGTATTATATGTAGTAACAAATTAAAATTTTAATTAGTATTTCTGAAGCAATGATAGTTCACTTCGTATTGTTTAATTAGAACCATACAATAAATTAACGAACAACATTGTAATGAAACTATAGTATTATAGTGAGCATGTTTTAATGATCGCCTGCTTCACTATCAAATTAAAAATCTATAAGCAAGCACTTATGGCAAGTGTGTGGGATTTTAGGTAACTTTGACACTTATTATCACATGGAATTGAGATAAATCGCAGTGGCTTTAAACAATAAAAAAATTCTGTCCTCTGAATTCTTGACATGGTCTCTTTACTTTTTATCTATCAAAAGAAGTATGTATTTAATAATAGGCAGCTAAAATTATGGCATTCATTCTGTCTCATCATCAAGTCATTAGTAGACTTAGAATAAGTACAATGTAACGTAAATAAAAACAATCAGACAGATCCTTACAGCCTTGATTCAAATGACTTCAGTTTTGAAGTTTAAAATGTTTTCAGGATAGAAGCTGAAGCTGGGGTTAAAGCCGACAAAAAGGAAACTTACACTTATTGTGATCAATTGGAGAATAGGTACCGTCGTGGTTTTCCTTGACACGGAGCATGTTGACTCGTTCTCCGTCGCGAAATACCAGGACAGTGACTTTGCACCCGCTGCCCCCCCACTCGCCGCCCTCCTCTCTACAACGAAATATCATCAAATCAGGTATCTTTAAAGACTAAGGTTTAAGAATTCGATATCTTAACTCCGCCCTCCCAATATATTCTTGATAACAGGGCACACAACAAAAGCAGTTTTTACATTTGACGCCTCGGACATAATCGCAATTATTTTAAGTTTTTAAGAATGTTCAAGGATTTTTTTGCGATTTACTTGTAAATTAAAACTGCTTATGGCCCAAATAGAATGCAGATTCGGATTCGGCGGACTGAAACATTAGAATCATGCTTGATCTAGTTCTTCAAAATTGTTTTCATATCCAATACATCAGATTTTCGCAATTTTTATGGTTTGCTGGAATTCAATCGAGATTTTGAGGGTGTAGGGTCGAAACTGACTGTAGATTCGGATTCAGCGGGTCGAAATACATGTCGGTAGGTAGGTGGTGTCAAATGTACAAACCACTTTTAATTTTTTTGTGTGTCAGTGTAATCTAATGTATTACAAAAACTTATTTAAAGCTGGATTTAGTAAAAGATCAAATTAATTTAAATACTAGAAACAGCAACAATTGGTCATTCCATGTTTCAGGCTTACTAAGCTCAATAACAGTTTTTTAGGTAATAGTGTCAGATTTTAGAAGTCCCAAAGCACATTACCGATTTGCCGGATAGCGAGTTCAAGCACCATGTCAAAGGGCTATTATAGGGTGTATAGTGACCCCACCCCCCCATATGCTATATTTTTATAAAAACTTTGAGAAACCGCGGACAAGGCAGTATTTGAACATAACAACAGAATATCAAGCATCCCAAGCTTTTTTTTGTTAAATAAACTGTGTTTTGTTTAGTTGAGCACTTTATTCTTATTTAACCCAAATACTGTTATTTCACTCAACCCGAGTGACATTAAAAATAATTATGAGATATTCTCAATTTTAACATTCTAAGTAGCTAATTTGTTAAAGTGTAAATTAGGGATATATCTAGAAAGTAGGGAGCACTTTGACAGATTATGAGCTAATGGCAGGACACTCTGAATAAAAACAACTTAATAAATGTGTACAAATAATTGAATAATATTATTAATTCCGAGTGCTTTTATTTTTTGCTATTTGCCATCAGGGCCACCAGAGGTCGTATGAGGCTCGCGGGCTACTGTTTGTGCATCTCTGGTGTAAACCGATTCCACTTTAATTTATTCTTCTTTGAAAATAGCAACATGTGTGCGCACACAATTTCGTCAATGTCAAGTGAATATAGCCATAAACGATGGCGAATGCACCAGACAATTAAACAAATTTCTTTTCTATATCCAGACCAGGCTACCTAAAAATAGACACCATAAAGAAAGCACATGAAAACTACGCATAACATTTTGTAGATTACAAACATACACAACTGAATTACACTAAAACCTAAAGTTAAATTTTGTTAATAAATTTCGACAAGTATTTAGGTTAGGTTAGGTAATTAGGTCATTCTCCGTAACAAGAGTTAAAATACATATAATTTAATAGGACTAATATAGGAACAGTTTAATGTTAATAGGACGGGGACTGGAAGGAGGTTTAAAATCATAGAGAGAGAAACTGTTTCTAGAGCAATGAAAAAATATGAGATCTGGTAATCGCCGACCTGTCAGCGTCGAGAAGTCGTTCCATTTCCTTCCAGGGTTCAGCTAGTGGCGGTGGAGGAAGCCTTCGTGTGGATATTGGGCCACCGCGCATACCAACCACCAGTCGTAGCTTGGCTCCATCGCTTATCGAGTGCTCACTGAGCGACGACCAGTCATCCAGCTCTTTCAGGTTATACAGGAGGTGTTGCTGGGCAACCGGAATGCCTGGAATTATACAAACGTGTTTTTTTTATATATTTGATAATCAAACTGTATCAAAAGTCAAATTCAATACAATCTACAGTGGAACCTGGATAAATGGGCCATGGAGATGTGAGAAGCCTCTATTATTGATAACTAGCTATGCCCGCGACTCCGTCCGCGTGGAACCTAATGTGAAAAAAACAGTGAGTAATAATATCATCTAAATATATTAATTCCCTTTACTTATCTACTTTTCTCTCGTACTTAAGTCGCGTCGTCATTAAAATTACAATAACATTTGATACAGTGAACCGATTTAAATGAAACAAAGGCTAAATCTTACTCGAGGATACGCTTTATGATTCTATTGGTGAGATTTTATCGTGAACTCAGTACTTTAGCAGTGATGCGTGATCAAACAAGCAGACAGACATTACTAAAAATGATTATATTTGTGTTATTGCTTATTCCAAGACACCTGCACAATTTTTTTCAGAGAAATCTAAAAAGTACAGACTCGTTTGGTTTACGTTCTTATTATATCTATAGATTACAATGACGTACAGACCCCCTTTTTTTCCTCGAACTGACTACTCCATTGGCCTGGCAAGGTCTTAACAGCTTCACCAGACTACGACGTCCCAATACTTTTGCATTGAAATACCTCTGTTAGAATATACGTATTCTAAAAGAGGTAGTGAGAACGTATAACGTCCCAATACTATATATAACTCCCTATATACTACGTATTATCTTTGGTTTTTAATATTTGAGATATTGTATTTTGAATGGTGGTTTGTTTCCGTGCTCTATTTAATTAATATACGATATAATATACGAGTATATCCGATAGCTTACATTATTGAGACGACAGTCGACAGATTCTAAGATTTCTCGGTGGTTGCATTTGGATCGTGCTGTGACGATCACCATCAACTTATGAGTAGGGCTAAATAACCTTATAAAGTTTGAATAAGCAAATTTATTAGATGTTTTATTATATTATGATCATATTCCTCTGAGTCTTAAGAAAATAGTAACTCACTAAAGTAAAATTAAATGAATCTGCTCAAATATTAGTGTAATGTTACTTTGGTAAGTTATCTTTTTTTTTAAATGTCATAGCAGACAAACGAACAGTTGGGTCACCTGATGTTAAGTGATCACCACCGTACATAGACACTAACAATACCAGGGGAGTCGAAAGTGTGTTGCCAACCTGCGTTTGGGTGAAAGGGAGATAGGATAGGGGAGGGGAGGCGGTCCTCCGGTGCTCTCACTGACCGAACGAAACGCAACAATGCAAGCACTGTTACTTCACGTCGGTTTTCTGTGAGAGGGTGATACTACTACCCCGGGCGAGCTGACCCATTCAGGTTTAAACCAGTAATAGCTTCAGCGTGGCTCTATCACCTACTTCAAAAATAACCAAAAAAAAAAATCCAGGCAAGAAGTTCAGTAGTTCCATTTGACAGTAAAAAAATACCTTTATCGAATTTACAGCGCGATAGTTAAATTCCTCAGTAAATACTAGAAAAGAAACTAAGAAAAACGTCGAGGTAATCAGAGGAAATAAATGCACTTGAATAAATCTGGCGGTAAATTGGCTTGTAAAATAATCGAGGCAACAGATGGACACTTGTCAACAGTACAAACTATGACTCAGGCTGGACGGAGGCCAAGAGAACTCCAAATGACATCATACCCATTGAATACGGAACTTTCTATTTGATTGGTGTATAAGCGTAGAACTTCCAAAACATTGTCGAACGTTCCTTAAACTATACCAACATTAAAAAAAGGTAAACTTTACTCTGCACGCGTAACAAGACTATTGTGTCCGATTAGATTGCGACCGCGATACACCAAGTGTAATCTAATGTATGTCCGGAAAAACTTAGATAAGCTGGATTTAGTGAAAGACCAACTTAATTTAAATACTAGAAACAATAACAAAATTGGTCGTTCCATGTTTAAGGCTCACGAAGACAAACAACAGTTTTGTTACGTAATAGTGTTAGGTTTTATAACAAAGACCCAAATTACATTTTCGATTTGCCAGATAGTGAGTTCAAACACTATATCAAATAGATTTTAATATGTAAAGGCTATTATAGGGATCAGTATGTGAAGGATGATGATATCTGGAAATGACGCCAATGTCTGTGCAGCACCAAATACGAATGTATCAACGAATGATTGTATGTAAAAATATACACCACTAGCCTCTGCCCGCGACCTCGTCCGCGTGGAATAGTTACTTTGGGCTAACGCTAACACGCAGCGGAACCTCTCAAGAGGAAAAAACCTCGATTTTGAAACATTCTTCATTGGTGCTCCGTTCCTACTGGTCTTAGCGTGATGATATATAGCCTATACCTTTCTCGATAAATGAGCTATTATTATATACTAGTGGGCGCCCAGTGGTCGACATTCGACCATAGTTCATTGATTTTTTAAAGGGATAAATATTATAATAATATTTGTATGTTATAATATCATTGTTGAATGTAGAATGAAAAAGGGTATTTGGAACGTAAGAGTAAAATAATACATACAGTCGAGCATAGCAACCTCCTTCACAACCTTTTTTAAAGTCCTTTATTGACAGATGTCAAAATGTCTTTTATATTTACATGTGTGTATATGTTGTGTAAAAATGAAGCATTAGTGTGAGTAATGCATATTTTAATTAATTTTATGTACTTCTAATGCATTTTATGTAAAATAAATAGGTTTCTGCACTTCTCCTCCATATAAACTTTAACTATGCCAAGTTTCGTATTAATAATAGATTACAGAATTTTTCAAATCGGACCAGTAGTTTCTGAGATTACTCCTACTACGTCACAAACTCACAAATTTTACCTCTTTATAATCTTAGTGTAGATTAAAAGATAACCAGATGGAGTTTCTTATCGATTTTTCTCGATGACTGGGTTGTCTATTCAAAGCGGTGGTAGCTTTGACGTTTATAAGCGCTTCCTCAGAACCAAAACTGAATAAAGCATTTTTGATTTTGGTCATATGCAATTATGATTATGTGTATAATATCGATACTACTTACGGATAAATAGATGCCAATTGTAGACTACAATAATAATATTTTAACTTTTTTTTTTTTAACTCTTGACTGTATAATGCGCAAGCCCGAACTTACTGCTACACTTAAGAGCTGCTAAAAATATTGACGAAGGCACACACGACTTTGATGTTAACAGATTGTTTGTTGACCGGCAATTTTATTAAGAATTTATCTCATGTCACCGGCTCTTATTTATTATTTCGTCATTTGGCGAAAAACAACGCATCACGAGTTAACTCGTCACAGGTCACCGATGTGTTAAGTCGCCAAAGTCAATTTGTAAAGAAATCCAAACAATACCTCTAAATACTCTCCGAAATAGCGCTAGCATAGTCCAAAATATTCTTGTTAATGCATACATATAATAAGGCGGTAAATCTAACGTGTCTGTACTTTTTTGATTTGTGTTAAAAATATAGCAGGTATCTAGAAATAATTAATAAAGTACTGCGTTCTTGAGAAAACCCCTTCAAGAACATTTAGTTCGAGTAACATTTAGTTTTTGTTTCATTAAAATCGGTTCACTCTATCAAAAGTTATTGTATTTTTAATGACGACGCGACTTAAGCACGAGAGTAATATATTCAGTTGACTTTATTGATTTTTCTGCATAAGGTTTCACAAGAACGAAGTCGCGGGCACAACTAGTATAATCTACAATAACTGCTGTAAGAAAACCCGATGAGTGCGATAGAGTTTTTGTGAACTTTAAATAATACGTTTAGTGATTTTTGAGTGTTTACTTTTATAAAACTTATTGAAATAACTGAAAGTAATGAACCCTGTTGCTACTGTAGCGCCACCTTTATTTAACGCAATGTGACGGACACTTTTTCATAGACAGAGGTGGTTCTCCTTACCTCTATAACCTCTACACTCCATATCTGTTACGACAATGAATTAATTCTATATTATAGGAGTTTTTGGTGGGATCTTAGTTTGTCATGTAATGGCTTTTATATTTTATTCATATTATTGTTATATTATTTGACTCTATATTTTTGGGAAATTGGTGCCATTTTACGCAATATAGTTCGGTTATTGTGTACAAGTGATGTGGATCAAATGAAAATAATACCACGGAGCATGAATTCTGGTCACCATTTTGTTATAAAAAGTGAAGTTATGGCAAGACACTTGTTATATTATTTACCTGCATATTACCTGCTCGGCAATGGCAGTAATAATCTAGAAGATTGTTTGCCAATATTAGAATAAAAATAAATAAACTTAGTTTGTATTATTTATATATTCTCCATGTTCTATATACATACCAATTATATTTATAGGCTTAGATGAGGCGCCGCGCCACCTAGTTGCGAGTTATAATTAATGTGTCGACATTATACGAAATTTATCAAATATTTTCAGCTATATCAATCTCATAGATATATACCGACATCCATATTATTCGAAATCTATTTTCGATAACATATCATATTTCATTCATATTCTGTCAATTTATATCAACCGTAAACAAATTTACACAGACATCACAGCATATCGAAGCGAATACGGCTTAGTTGATAGCATGTTCGGACACCGCGTCGATGGGAGTATGTTCGAATCCTTGCAGATGAATCAGAACTTTCGGTGAAAATATAGCATAGAGCTAGGGGCTTTCTCTAAGTACGCCTGACTAGCTACCACCTTCAATTTGAAAAACTTGAAATGTGGCTGAATTACAAAGTGTCTTAATTGGTAGGTCCTACTTATTATTAATTGTCGTTACTATTAAACTATTACTGCTTCTAAATTTTAATGCAAATGTGTATTTCTTGTTTTATATAGTTACATTGGGTATAATAGTTTTTTAATAATTTTATGGAAAATTTAAAGAACGACGATTTAAGTTCAGTTCGAATAAGTATGAAAATTATAATCGGGATGGACTTTGTTATTATTTATTATATTATTATCGTAATAAAACTGTAACGAGGCCAAATCTGAACATTTAAAAAAAAGTTATAATAGGGATATACTTTGTTATCGATATAGAAGCCAAAAATAATCCTTTTACAATTTTTTTCTGTCCCTGTGTCTGTATGTCCCTGTGAACACGTATTACTCTGACAGTACTGAAGCAATTTTGACGAAACTTGACTTAGTGATAACTAATATTATAAAGTTACATTTAGGACTTTTTGTCTCATAAAACGCAAAGGGTTCTCCAGGATAACGGATGGAAGTCAAAAATTTGTAGGTAATGAAATTCTTGACGGACTTTGGTAAATTTTTTTTGTGCTATATATAGTAGACATATTAGCTAACAAAATAAGCTATATTTCATCTCGTGTGTTCCGGCAGCAGCACTTGAGAGTTAGTTCCTTTAGGCTTAGCTTGTTACCTTCTTTACACTTATTATCGCTTCACATCAGACGAGATAAATAATAAAAAAACTCGGTGTAAATAAATGTAATAGGTGGGAAACGAACAGATGGGTTACCTGAAATTAAGTGATCACCACCGTCCATGGACACTAGCAACACCAGAGGTGTCGCAAGTGCGTTGCCACCCTTTGGGGTGAAGGGTTAGAGGAGGGAAAGGAGAGAGAGGAGGGGAGGTGGGTATCCGGCGCTCTCACTGACCGAACGAAACGCAACAATGCAAGCACTGTTACTTTACGTCGGTTTTCTATGAGAGGGTGGTAATACCCCGGGCGAGCAGACCCATTCATGCTGAAAACAGTAATAGTTTCAGCGTGGATCTACCACCATTAAACTATTAATTAAATCACCACCATTAATTAAATCTGTTTTACGAGACCATCAAATATTATGAAAAACAAAATCTTATCTAGATGTAATAAAAAACATTTCCGTGGAAATACTTCTTTTGGGATTATAAATTATCTACAAACGCAAAATATTTTATTGCAAGCGCTAGATTAAATATTTGTCTTATGATTAATTCGTCTTCAAGCGTATTTATAATACTATATTATATTTTTTAATTTTCCTAACGGACCAGATGTTGTCCAGTGCCAGACCTTTATAAGTCGTGAATATAAAAAAAATAATTGGATAAAAAAATACGAAGAAGTGTTAGCAGACTTGGAATGTCATATTATATCGCCGCTTTAATAAAAAAAACAAGAATTAACTCAAAAATTCAATCTTGTGGGGAAATGTAATCATACCTATTGGGTCGTTGTAGAAAATATCATCATTACCATCACATCACATAAAGACGTTTATATAAACATTTAAAAAGAAGTTCGCATTAATACACTTTTTTATACAATATGTTATAAAAGAATTTCAATACAGAGGGAGTAACAGCATAACGCACTACGATAATTAGAATACAACTGAATTAAGTCACAATGTTACTGAAAATATTACGTACAATAAAAAAGGACATTTTTTGTTAATAAATTAAAGTAAATATTTATTTAAAGTAAAGATTTTTATTGCGAAATTGATTTACTTCACTTTGTTAACTATCTTCGGAAACTACGTTTTTCACACGTTTAAATAAAAAAGAGAACAACTGTCATCAATTTTCATAATTTTGATATTACTGAAGCGGCTGTTGAATTGGACGTATTCTTCTAGCAACGTTAATTTACTTTCTGGTGAAAAGTCGTAAAACGAAATTTTGGAGTTAAATCTTTGTTTTATTAAAGAACATATGAAGTTCTTTATGTGAGATTTAAAATAAAAAACAAAGAAAATAGATAAATGACAGTAAAATCTAGATCTCGATAACAACGCCACCTACTGAGGCCAAACAAAGCAAAAACCCATACAAGTGATACCGTACATACAATGAAAAATCACAAAGTTCGGTCAAGTCGTTTACAATGATTACAAACACACGAACGCCGGAATCCTTACTAATATTATAAAGAAGAAAGTTTGTTTGTTTGTTACGCTTGCACGCCTTCACTAACTACAAAGGATCATTGTGTAATTTTGCATACACTGTCAGAGCCACAGGACAGGATATCGGGTAGCTTTCGGCCAAATAAAAATTACTGTCCCCGAAAAATATACCGAATCTAGTGGTTTGACCAGAGGAATATCAATCCGATGTGCGCAGGTTCGAACCCCGCCATGTGTCAACGAATTTTTCAGAATTCGTGTACATTTACTAATTTAAATTGGTAGCACTATCGATTGGCACTAAAGGAAAACATCGTGGGAAAACTTGAACTTGAAAAATGTCCTAATAGTACCACCGTATGTGGGAAAATATACAATTGTGGTTTTCTCAGAGTTTGAAATCGCCAATACGTCGTGGGCTGCCGAGGTGATTATACCCATACATTCCTTGAGAAAGAGGTCTATGGTCCTGCATTGGCTCTCTTACAGGCTGATGATGATGACATTAAGCGAGCGAAGTCGCAAGCTTAAGTTAGTTTTAGATGTCGTTTAATTAACTTATAGCAGTACAGAATTTCCAAAAACTTTACAATACCTAATGAATTCTAATTTATGAGATCGCAGCAAAGAGGAATATACACTGATTAACAGCCAAATAAAGTTTCCATGGAAACCGGAGAATGTTTGAATAATCGATATTTCCAATTTACAAAGAAAAATCTTCAATCCTATTCAGGTGTAGAGTGTAGAGCTTATAATTGTGTATCGCACGTGCCGTATCGAAGCCATCTGTTGGCAACAAACCAAATGAGACAATGTAAATCCGAATGACCTGTCTCAAAAACGAAATTGTATGACTAAATCTCGTTTAAAAATAAACACCTGAGCGGAACACCAACGTGAGTCTGATGATGTAAGGAACAAATGACAAAAAAATTACGTTGCTAAATATCTATACTAATATTATAAGCCTGAAGACTTTGTTTGATTGAACGCGCTAATCTCAGGAACTACTAGTCCGATTTGAAAAATTCTTTCAGTGTTAGATAGCTCATTTATCGAGGTAGGTTATATATCATCACGAAGCACCAATGAAGTTGAAGAATGTTGTTGAAGAAAATTGAAGACCAAAGAAGAATGAAGACTATCAAAATCGGAGTTTCTTTTTCTCCTTTTGAGAGCTTCCGCTGCGTGCGCTGCGTAAACGGTAGCCATTCCACGCGGACGAAGTCGCAGGCAGAAGTTAGTTTGTCTACATAAATACAATTAAAACGTTTTTTGTTTATCCGGGATGATTTTCGAAGCGGTTGAACCGATTTTCACGAGACTTTCACTGACAGATGGATGACTTTTTCATTATCTTATAAAATATCACATATAGAAAAATACGCTGTTACAAATCGCTCCTTTAAAAATAAAATTATTTAACACATAATTTAGGTTTTTCGAGGTTTTACACCAGAATGTTTTTTTTTTATAGTAGCACGGCAAAATGACTGCACTGTGCCTGATAGTAAGCAGTACTGTGCTCAGTACAATCCAAAAACAATAGCGACCACCGAGTGACACACTGGCCATCGCCGCTATCATGCCGGCCTGCGAAAAGCTGGATATGCACAGGCTGATCCCGAAACGCGACCCGCAGAAGCGAATCACTATGACGGGCTTTTTCGCCATATACATGGTGGTTGCGACCCAGTCAGGCTGTAAAACCCTACCACCCCGCTATCGCCATTGCCTCGTTCGTTATTCAGCAGGGTGCATCACGTGCAGCTGAGGTTGGCTTGGATGTCTCAAGTCTTAGATGTTATTTGACACCCCTTACACCCCATGTAAATTAACGCTGTGAGAAGAATACGTCCAATTCAACAGCCACTTTAATACAATCAAAACGATGAAAATAAACGATCGACGTTCCCTTTTGGATTTAAACATGTGAAAAACTTAGGTCTCCGAAGAAGGTTAATAAAGTGAATTATAATGAAATAAGTTTATGTTTTAACAAAACGTAATAATTATCTTATTTACTTTGCTTTATTTAAAACTAGCGGGCACGGCAGACGTTGTCCCGCCCTGATTAATAATAAATCCTTGACAGATTATATAACAAAACGTTCCTCATTAAGCACTTTATCCACTGGTGAACACCGCAAGAAAATCCGTTGAGTAGTTTTTGAGTTTATCGCGAACAGACAGACAGACAGACGCGGTAGGGGACTTTGTTTTAGACTATGTAATGAAATGCAATACTTCAGTTTATGTCATTTTTTTTTAAATGCACGTAATTTTTTCGGTGAAATTGCAACTTAGTAGTCCGTTGAAGCTGTAATGACCTTATCAGGTCAATAGCGTAAAATGCAACTTAATTCCGTTTTATGCTAACTATTGTAGTGCATTATGCTGTTACTCCGTCTGCATTGAAATTACTTTATAAGATATATTTTATAAAATAAGTGATTTAAGTACAAACTTTTTTTAACGCTTATTTAAACATCTTTATGCTAGAAATGATGATATTATCAGGACCAAATAGCAATATAATTACACTACTTATATCCCTACTCTTACAACTGACTTAAAGCGGTTCCATTTATTTTTAGTTAAATTTAAGTCGAACGTGTAGACAACGCCAAACTTGAAAATTGTTTTTTTGAGTTTCTTCTTTTATATTAAAGGTGCGAAATGTGTTTGTGGGAAGCGTATTTGACTTTAACCCCGCGGCTGATTTTTAAAGACCCAGATCTCAAAATGGCGGATCATGTTTTTAATTAATTTTTCGGTATTGTAAAAATTGCTTGTTATTTTTACATATTTTGTAATAAATCAGGTATTTTTTCTAAGCTTATGCTGTCAACAGTGTGTTGTCCTGTGCCTCATGAGATCTACACTCGTTTGTATGGAGCTTAAACCTTTCAGTTTTTTTTTCAAACTGTACAGTTAGCCTGGCAATGCCTTTACAGCTTCACCGGACTACAAGTAAACCTGGTTTTAGAGAGATCAGAGGTTAATGAACTCTTAACGTCAAAGCGCCAAAAAAAATCTAAATCGCTTTACACCAGACTCGTATTGTCACTAGTAAGAAATCACTATACATAGTATAAAACACAGTCGTTCGCCGCGTCTGTCTGATTATCTTTTCGCGATAAACTAAAAAACTACTGAATGGATTTCCATGCGGTTTTCATTAGTAGATAGAGTGATTCACGAGGAAGGTTTTACTATATATATCAAGATTTATGCAAATTGGTTGAAATATAACAATAATTGCTGGAAATATCGGAAAAAAGCAAGCCGGCTATGAGTTTTCGTCGAAAACGCTGCCTAACCTCTTTGATATATAAGAAAACTTTTAGGATTATAAACGACGCAGACGAAGTCACGGCTATCAGTTAGTATAAAAAAATTATTTCACTGTAAATCGCCACTAGGTAGCGCTACGCTACATTTCATTATTATTAAGTTATACATTGTAATTACACGAGAATAAAATCGCGGGCAATTACTACAAATATTGTAATAGGTAACAAAAACAATACTTATAAGTATGAAATGCATGTGTAATTAACGATTCTAATGTCAAACGCAGAGGACAGAGATCAAACAGGTCAAAGTAAATATACTGACTTCACTTATACAATAATGATAAACTGATACGTTCTATTATGAATATAGACCAGAACTTTGTACCACTGACAAGCACTATTTACATTGTATTCCCACAGGAAACCTCTTAATTTTATTAGACAACATATAATAGTTTAGTGGTTGGTGTATTCGGACACTGCGTCCATCGACACTGGTTCGAATTTGGAGTATAAAAAAAGTAAAAGTAAAAAATTCGTTTCAAGAGACGCTGTTTCAATTATTTGCCAATAGGTATGAGGACTTATATGAAAGAGGCATAGTAATGTTACCTTCAAAATTGTAAAAAGTTATCGATCAAAACGCCACATATTTTACCTAAATTCTAACTATGGTAATTAAAGCCTTTAATTTTATGGAAAAATAATGGATTTGTTTTAACTACACCTATCTATACAATCATGATGGAAATAAATCTAAAGTGTCTGTACTTTTTAGATTTATGTAAAAAAAATTGTTGCAGGTGTCTAGTATAATAAAATACATTTAAATCATTTTTTTAAATGTATGTCTGTTCATTTGTTTGCACGCATCGTTGCTAAAGTGCTGCGTTCATGATAAAACCTTTTCAAGAAAATCATAAAGCATATCTTCGAATAACATTTTGTCTTTGTTTCATTAAAATCGGTTGACTCTATGAAAATTTATTGTAATTTTAATGACGACGCGACTTCATTACGAGAGAAATGTAGACTTAATACATTCAGACGACTTTATTATCACTGTTTTATACATTAGACTCCACGCGGACGAAGTCGGGGGCACAGCTATTTATTAATATACGTATATACTAGCCATACCACTACGATTCCAATTTAGTTCGAAAACACCGTTTGATTTTCTGAAAACCTTAATTCCAGTCCCACTAATAGCTAGCGATAGCATTCACGTATACGTGAGTTGGGAAAGCGTATTTGTCAATTGCTGTCAATATTATTGATCTCAAATTTAGGACACTTAATGCTCAACCATTTCTCACTAATGTAGCTACATTGCCCTTAGGCACAAATACCAAATCAAAATTGATTTCTCGAAACGATAGTCACAGATTATAAACCATGGAACATATTCAGTTATTATCTATTACATTCGTAAATGATGATAGATTGTTCTATTTTTATAACACACGATTTGTTATCTTGAAAGATTGATACGAAACATGATTATTTTTGAACAGTGGGTTATGACGAAAACCTCAATTCAAGTCTAAATTATATTGGACAGTTCATAATCCAGGTATTAAATCTCAAATAGTTAACCAGCACTTTTTTTATTTAATTTAAAACAAATAGGTATGTCTTAAAAAGCAATCGCTGATAACATGACAAACATTTTACAATTTAAAAAAAGTCGTGGCCGTCATAATAACTGCCTAAAGAAGTGTACACTCAAAACAATGCAATACTGAATCTGAATCTTTTTTAAATGAATCATAGTGAATTTTTAATTTATATATTTAAATTATTAACATAAGTCTCGTTTTCACGTCTATTGGCACTCGGAACAATAATTATATGTATACATTTTTATACAGTTTATTATTTATCAAACATATCATGGGCGGCACAATCTCAATACAAAACATCAGCATGTATTAGACGTCAATAGTATGACGCAAGCCGCGCAGACGCAATAGCTCGGTCACATTTTACTAGCATGTCATAACCCGACATCATAATTTAGGTACAAGTATCTACGTTGGCCTGACTGACTTTATAGGGTACGTTTATTTAACAACAATAGTGCCAACAGTACATAGACAAACTTTTATAACGTTACTTTAATTTAAAACATATATCAGTTTATAAAGAAAAAAAATAAAGAAAAATAACATTTTGTAATTCATGAATAAAAATCTTTATTTGCTACAATTATATCAGATGCCACAGAATTTTAATACTAGGTCACAAAACATTAATATTTTTTATATTGTGTTATGTTTTCTATATATTTGAAACTCTGAAGCCTAAGATTTTAATGGATTTTATTATTTTAAATTTATTTTAATTATGTAAGTGAAACAGATTTACACATTAATTAAATATAATAAGTTTTTTACTACCAGTACTCAACTTTATGAACAAATCATTTGTTAATAGGCCAAAAATGTTTCAGTATTTTGCAGTCAAATTTTTATTTTACTTTTTAATAACTCTACAGTCAGTTATAATTATTTTAACCTTGTTTACATTGAAAGTAAATTGCGTAAAAAGAAATTGTCAGTAAAATCGGTTTACGGACGACAATTTTACGTGATACAGATTTGGGACGGATCGGCTGATGGAGTGGAAGAGAAAGAAACGCCTCACAGGCCGATCGCGCCTCTCTATCGCTTGTTCCGCACTCTCGGCTCAGGTGGAACGTGACAATGAGTGTTGCTTTGTCGCACGTGCAGCCGGCGTTTAAGAATTTACAAGACGTCATCACGTAAAAAATGTGTGACTACAATAACACTGAATAACAATATGACAGATCAGAGTAAATTCATTTACAAATACATTTGGGTTTCAACAATGGCAACTAGAATACCACATGATAATCTGTTTCAAGTGTAGAATTTTAATGACAGTCATAGCAAGTAGCACCAATACTATGGTATGACACTGGCAGAATTGTGGAATTATCCACAGGGGCCATAGAGTAATGAAAAAACATTGGTTTTATGATGACATTTTCTTAATAAAACCTCTAAGGCTGACAGCAGGATATGATACTAAATCCATATCAAGGTGCTCAGAGGCGTAAGCATTGAATCGTAACTTACTTAAGAATTTTAAAATATATATTTATAGATTCAATCCTTACACTTTTATAATGAGCATAAATTGCTAGTTCTGTGTCCTGGTTTTCAACATTACACATGTAGATATAATAAGTCTATTAAATTTATAAAACAATCTATACTTAGGTTATAATTAAACCATTTAAAATTATAACCTAATGTATAAAAATAAGTAGTATCAAAAAAATATTTTTTTTTTTCAATCTGACTACGCTATTGACCTTGCAAGGTCTTAACAGCTTTACCAGCCTGCAGAGGCGAGCGCTTAAGGCACTCAGTCGATTTTATTTTGACAACTAGTTCAAGGGTGCGCGGTACACCTCGGCTTGGGCACCTCAGCTTGGGCTGTTGCCTGATTCATGCAATTCACAACCTCTCTGAGCTAACCTAAGCTTAGCTACATTATATGATACCATACTTATACCAGTTATTGAAACATATATGTGTACCAAACATACATACCTCAACAACTCTTATATGTATTTTGTGTTGGATAATTTTTCTAAACTGTTTCAATTCAATAAGGGAAAAACAAAAATAAAAACTCTTCCACTATCCCCCCTCGTCCGCCGGACCTGTGCAATGAGGAGATGGGCCCCCGGCCCATCCCCTCAGGTCCGGCTACGGTGGCAGGAGGAGTTGGGCGAAGCGCCTTCTCCTCCTGCCTGTCCTCCTTTGGCGGAGACGGCCGCTTTCAGGGTCTGCCTCGCGGGCCCTCTCCGCCACCTACTTCTTCGAGACGACCTCCTCGTTATCTGAGTTAACCTAAGCTTAGCTACATTATATGACAGCATACTTATACGAGTTAATGAAACATATATGTGTACCAAACATACATACCTCAACAACTCTTATATGTATTTTGTGTTGGATAATTTTTCTAAACTGTTTCAATTCAATAAGAGAAAATCAAAAATAAAAACTCTTCCAATATCATGTGTAAGCATGTATGCGTGCATGTGTGTGGAGGTGAAAGTGTAATGTTCTTGCAACGTTGTAAGATTTTGTGTAATTGTATCGCGCAACACGTGTGATATATAACCGTGAAAAAATCCTCAACTTAATTAAGTGTAATTTCGGAGTTTTTAGCGGGATCTTGGAATGTTATGTAGTGATTTTTATATTTTATTCCTAATCTTATGTTATATAATTTTTTTTTTTCGAACTGACTACGGTATTAACCTTGCAAGGTCTTAACAGCATGACCGGATTGCAAAGGCGAGCGCTTAAGGCACTCAGCCGATTTTATTTTGACATCTAGCTCAAGGGTGCGCAGCACACCTCAGCTTGGGCTGTTGCCTGATTCATGCAATTCACAACCTCTCTGAGCTAACCTAAGCTTAGCTACATTATATGATACCATACTTATACCAGTTATTGAAACATATATGTGTACCAAACATACATACCTCAACAACTCTTATATGTATTTTGTGTTGGATAATTTTTCTAAACTGTTTCAATTCAATAAGGGAAAAACAAAAATAAAAACTCTTTCACTATCATGTGTAAGCATGTGTGCATGCACGTGTGTGGAGGTGATGATATGTGTAATGTTGTTGCAGTGTTGTAAGATTTTGTGTCACTGTATTGCGCGAGCAGCATACTCAAGGGCTCCACAGCGAGTGAACGGACCTGGGCTTGGGCCACTGCCGAGGGGGGCCTAGTGTGGTGTGCGGGAGCGAAATTTACCTCCAGGTACTACTGACGTAGGTTCGAATCCTACAACTAGCCGCACCTTTCGGTGAAGTAAAAGGTTATGATAATAACATAAGAGCCTAGTAACACATATACGTGTGTTACGGTAGTTACACTTGATACATAGTTGGGTTCTAAGTTTAGTGTGTTACCATCTTAGCCTACATTGATATTTAATCTCAGAAGAGTTTGTGGTCAGACAATTATTGCCATATAAAAACCCAAGACGCGTCTCGAATAAAAGTAACATTCAAAACCGCCCGCAAAAACTTCACAATATACATGCGTGGTTATAGTTATCCGATAAACTTATGATCTTGCAAATTCAACCTTACCTGAATGATATAAAGTTACTTTTATAAGGACACAAGCGATGCGAGACTATTTGAAATGACTGTGTAATCCAAAATTATTCACTCATTTTTGTGTGCCGACTATGAGACGTTAAGTGTGCATCTTGGGTTTTTGTATATCAATGGGTCAGATGCTAAAACTTGTTGAGAGTTAAGATAACCTATTTATTGTGGTAAAATGAATAATAATAATTCAATAGTTAAGTGAACACTGCGAAGCAAATATATACTAACAGTAACGTGTCACATGTATAATACAGTCGGAACTAGTCATTTTTTAGTGTGTGCTAAATGCACGTAAAATATATTCAAAGAAATAAAAACGGCCAAGCCAACCTCACCTGCACGTGGTGCACCCTGCTGAATAACGAACGAGCCAATGTTGAAAGCGGGGTGGTATATGTACCATATATATATATATATATACCATGTATATGGCGAAAAAGCCCGTCATAGTGATTCGCTTCTGCGGGTCGCGTTTCGGGATCAGCCTGTACATATCCAGTTTTTCGCAGGCAGGCATGACAACGGCGACCATCAATATATATTTATAGATTCAATCCTTACACTTTTATAATGAGCATAAATTGCTAGTTCTGTGTCCAGGTTTTCAACATTACACATGTAGATATATTAACTCTTTTAAATTTATAAAACTATTTATACTTAGGTTATAATTAAACCATTTAAAATTATAACCTAATACATAAAAATAACTAGTATAATTTTTTTTTTTCGAACTGACTACGGTATTAACCTTGCAAGGTCTTAACAGCATGACCGGATTGCAAAGGCGAGCGCTTAAGGCACTCAGCCGATTTTATTTTGACATCTAGCTCAAGGGTGCGCAGCACACCTCAGCTTGGGCTGTTGCCTGATTCATGCAATTCACAACCTCTCTGAGCTAACCTAAGCTTAGCTACATTATATGATACCATACTTATACCAGTTATTGAAACATATATGTGTACCAAACATACATACCTCAACAACTCTTATATGTATTTTGTGTTGGATAATTTTTCTAAACTGTTTCAATTCAATAAGAGAAAATCAAAAATAAAAACTCTTCCAATATCATGTGTAAGCATGTATGCGTGCATGTGTGTGGAGGTGAAAGTGTAATGTTCTTGCAACGTTGTAAGATTTTGTGTAATTGTATCGCGCAACCAGCATACTCAAGGGCTCCACGCCGAGAGAACGGACCTGGGCTTGGGCCGTTGCCGAGGGGGGCCTAGTCTGGTGTGCGGAAGCGAAATTTACTCTCAGACCACGGCGGCGTGATCTGTGGTTACGCGGGCGTGGGCGTGAGCACGCTCTGTTTGGAGATAGTATTAAAATATTTACAACATACAGTTCATTTAGTCTTCACAAAGAAAATTATGACGTATAAATGATGTATACTACTGGATATGCCAACTGACTGTACTTGTTAGGAGCAAGGTTGTACAGCAAGGCCTGAAACTTACTAGGGAAAGCTACATAAAATATTCACTAGCTGATCTTAAAAAATACAGATATAAGTTATTACAACATTTTCTCTACCCCGTGTATGATTATTGTCAATTTATTATATGCATATAAGTGACTAAAATTTTCAAGCAATGATAGCTCAGTTAGACACCTCTTTGGTTTATCCAGGTTTGAATCCACGGGAACAAGTCGGAGCTTTTAGTGAAGGTACACATCACGATGAAACCACAGCATGGTAATAAAGCTTTTTGTAAGCTCGCCTACCTAATTACCACCATGAAGTTAAAAAATCTATTAAACACCTGTTGACATGTTAAAGCAGCTGCACTTTAAGTTCAGGTGAGATTGTGGTCAAAAACGAAATCCGATAAAGTATTTAAGAAGTTTTCAAGTGAAACTTTTTTTCAATCTCCTCAAAGTTTTTCGTCCAGCTATTGCATTTCGCATTACAGCCAGCTGTAATGTAGGAGTATAGTAAAAGACACTTTCAGAACTACCACGGCCAATATGTGTGTCATGTCTGAATGATTGTATTATTATGTATTCTGTACTCTAATATGCATATTGAAATTAAAATATACAGCTGGATATTTTGTCTACTACTGATTTCCCATTCTCATTCCCATTTCCCAATTATTAATTTAATATTGTATATTTTTTGCTATACACTAGAGATAATTATAATAAAAGACCTTTTACTTTAAAATATTTATAGTGATGTGTACAGAATAACGGTCAGATGATGTGTGAATGACATATGCTCTTTTTGCTAATAACCATTAAGTTAAATGCCTTACGTAAAAATATTGGCAAAATCCAGCACGATCCTTATAAAGGATTGCACTGGAACATATATCAAAAACCCGTTTTAATAGCCTAAGTTGAATAATGTTTGGAAAATTTAGAGTTCAATGCCTACAATCCGAAAAATGTTTCACTTGCATTGTGCTTATGTAAAACCACACTATGATTTTTAAACACTTTGCCTCTATTTCTCTTGAAATAATTTTAAAAATGCTACAACCATGCTATGCTTGACAAAAATATTGGCATGCAAGTGATGATGAAGGATTGCTTTTACTCCTAAGTATTACTGCAAGAACCGTGTGCAATGCACATGTAGATGTTTTTTCATTTCTTCACATTTTAATACTTGACAACAATGATGTTAAGCAACAGTGTGGCTCAAGATAATACACTAAACATAGAGACACTACACTAACTAATACTGAAATATTCTCAACTTTAAAGTGGTAACTAGCCAGGATTCTGTACTCTAATATGCATATTGAAATTAAAATATACAGCTGGATATTTTGTCTACTACTGATTTCCCATTCTCATTCCCATTTCCCAATTATTAATTTAATATTGTATATTTTTTGCTATACACTAGAGATAATTATAATAAAAGACCTTTTACTTTAAAATATTTATAGTGATGTGTACAGAATAACGGTCAGATGACAAGTGAGTGAATGACATATGCTCTTTTTGCTAATAAGCATTAAGTTAAACGCCTTACGTAAAAATATTGGCAAAATCCAGCACGATCCTTATAAAGGATTGCGCTGGAACATATATCAAAAACCCGTTTTAATAGCCTAAGTTGAATAATGTTTGGAAAATTTCCAGTTCAATGCATACAATCCGAAAAATGTTTCACTTGCATTGTGCTTATGTAAAACCACACTATGATTTTTTAACACTTTGTCTCTATTTCTCTTGAAATAATTTTAAAAATGCTACAACCATGCTATGCTTGACAAAAATATTGGCATGCAAGTGATGATGAAGGATTGCTTTTACTCCTAAGTATTACTGCAAGAACCGTGTGCAATGCACATGTAGATGTTTTTTCATTTCTTCACATTTTAATACTTGACAACAATGATGTTAAGCAACAGTGTGGCTCAAGATAATACACTAAACATAGAGACACTACACTAACTAATACTGAAATATTCTCAACTTTAAAGTGGTAACTAGCCAGGCAGGTGTTTTAAGAGTTCTTCCACAGATAGGGATAGTAGACCTCTCTAGGTGAGGTTATAATATACACTTTTTATTCATATTTATTATACAATAATCAATATTTTCAAAATTGAATACATATTACTGTACATACATACTATTTGCTTTAATAAACAACAATGATTAATACATAGCATATTAAAATATTTAAAAAAGAAATATTGCAGTTGATTCCTTGGATTTTGTTGAATAAAACATGATACCTATCATTTTCATTGCTAGTCTTTTATATCATCTTAATGAGAAATTCTATAAAACAGTAAGCTAAAATTGGCAACCCTATAAAAGCCAAACTGATGAAGAACTTCTTACAGGCACCACTACAGAGGACCTAAACCAGTAAATAAGGTATGTTGCTATGACGATTTAAAATTTTCCCACTTTATGGCAACTCTTTACAGTAATCTGAGATATAAATACAAAGGTATGTTTACATAACTTCACAATAGATTTTTCTATACAAACAAGGTATATTAGTCAAGAAGAATAGTTATTACTTGAGAATATTACACTAGGAACATTGTTTTACGTCGCGCTTTGTTTATCAATACGAGCGTATTGAACATGTTCCTTTGTGCAATAGTGAGGAATGAAATAATATTTTATGTATAATTCGAAATAATACACGTACCTTCGACTCTAAATATCTTCGATTTAATGGCGAATATTGTATCCGACGGCGACACGGTCATTTCGAATGCCGTGCCAGTGAGCGTTTCCACCAGCACCTCCATAGTGGCCTGGCTTCCTGTTTCCTGGAATCCCTTTGATCTATTCGACAGTCTCTCAGGGCATCCATGTTGTGACATTTCACTACTCACACCACGCGGCGCAATAACTATCTGAACCACATTGCACTTTTGAGGAAATTTTTGAAAAAAAAAATGAAGATAATTCGGAGAAAGACACGATGACGAAGTAAACTAGAATCAAGTTTATCGAGCACAAACACAAATCATGTTGTTAGAAATAGTTTGGGTAAACGTAAAATAAGCAAAACAATGGAATTTTTCTATTAAATCCAAAAATTAATAGCAAACAAAAATAACATTATTACACAGTAAAATAAATTGTTCGTGACAGACTTTTTTTTTCTAAAGATTAGTGTTGCTGTTGATTGTGAACGGATTGAATGAATCACTCAATTACGAAAATGATTGTGAAATTTTGTTTTGTCTATGCAATACATATTTCTGAGAAAAGTAAACATCTGATAATACAAAGCATCTTTTATTTTCAAATAACAATAAATTTTATGAGATTAAATATACTACGATTTTATATAAAAAATTTAGGAAATTGGTAAAGCCGGTTTTACACATTCCTTTTTATATATAATATTGTAATTTATTTTATTTCATAAAATGAACTATTATTTGAATTAAATTAGGAATTTTAAATTGGTGTTCAAATAAGTACAAACTTTCCAACTGCAAACAATAAACGAATGACCGGAAACCATTCGTTGACACAGAGTCAGTCTCTTATCTATGTACAAAATGTCTTTTCCGTCGTTCTTCGTTCAAAGATTCGGAGGTTAGAAACATGGTGCGTAAAGTTTATTGAAATAAATATACAATGTAAAGTTGAAATACTTCTAGAAGTAACTTATTTAGTAAATAATATAGAATCATAATGATTTCTACGGATTGATTAGTGAATTTAGGTGTTTTATCCACTTTGCTTCATCGTTGTGTTTGAGCATGTGGCTTTCTTCACACGGCATTTTTTCAATTTTCAGACTCGTAAACGCCGCAATGGAGGACGCGCCAAACACGGCCGAGGTCACGTTAAGGCCGTGAGGTGCACCAACTGCGCTCGCTGCGTGCCTAAAGACAAAGCCATCAAAAAGTTTGTGATAAGAAATATTGTAGAAGCCGCCGCTGTGAGAGACATTAACGAAGCCTCCGTGTATACTTGTGAGTTACCCATTAAATATTAACATATAGGAACACAATACTAAACTAAATCATGAACAGACTGTTTATATTTCCCTTGGTATGGTATAAGTTGCCAAGTTGTTTTGCTACTCACCTCGTGTATCCTGAGATACGTTTACGTTGCATACGTAGGGTTATGACGATACAGTATTGTTTTCAAGGCTTCACAAGTTTGAATCTAACTATGAATGGTTAGGCAAGATGCATAAAGAGTTATAGGTCTCATTCTGAAGGAAGGTATAGCCACAACATGAAATATTTTGAATTCGGAGAAATCCCATTCTATATTACTAGTACCCCTTTAATATACTACAATGAGCCTCGGCAGCCGCATTAGAAATTCGCTTCCTGAAATAAGGGTTGAGGGGGGGCTGACTACCCTTCTAAACCACTCCCCCGCCGCGGAAAGTTATAGTTACTGAGATATTGATCATCAAAATTTTGAGATTATGTCGCCTCTGAACAATCATTGGTAATCTTGTATATTAACAACATAGTGATTTTTTAATTTAAATTTAACAGTTTGTACAATACTATGTCTATATATAAGTAGATCACAAAATTATTGCAGAAAAAATGAAAATTTTGTGGAAAAAATAAATTTTAAGTATTTTAAACTACAAGATTACTAAACATTACTTAAAATTATAGTAATTTTGCATAAAAAAAGGTTGAGTTTTCAACTAAGAAAATAATAACTTGTATGAAACTATGTATATCTAGGCATTAAGGAAGGAATTATTGATGGAACAGCATAAATCTTGAGAACAAAAAATAAATTATTATTCAATAAACATCTGTCCTCATTTTTCATTCAAATATTTCACATTTAAGCTCATAGTGGTTAAAAAAATATTTAATATAAAACAACTAGGAATTTGATATGTGGTCGCAATTCTAACCTACATAGAGAACTAGGGCAGCTTCGCTCCAGCTCTAATCCTCTATTAACCTAACATGACTTAGTCGGATTTGCTTGGACCAGTTCGTTCGCTCGCTGCGCTCGCTCACCTGTGTTGTGTGAAGAGGTCTCATGATCATACAAATAACTTATATTATATTTTTTTCTAGGATTGAAACAGTTGACTTTTGAATTAAACATAGTAGAAATAAAACAAAAAATACAAAATCTGGAAAACGTTCCGTTTTTCGTCATACAAATAATTTATATTAAATCTTTTTGATTTAATTTATGAAATTATAGTGAACCATTATAAAACAACAAAATTATAGTAATATAAACCTTAAAAATCCGTATCTGAAGGAAAAATCACCTTCCATTACACGTAACTTCAAACACAAATTTAAAAAAAACTACGCGCCTTCGCGGGGCGAGTGGGGGGGTGTCTTTTGAAAGGGGTAACCAACCCCTACATAAAACAACCCTTAACAACCCCAAATTCGTGATGCGAATTTCTAATGCCAAGCCTGAGCCTCTAAAGCCCGCATTAGCACGTTCATACCAGATTTAGATAGGCAGGGAGAGAAACAGGAGTAGTTAAAGTGAGTGTTAATGTACATTGGAAAGGGGCCCCTTAAACCTACACCCGTGTAACAAGTCTCGGGAGTTTCTCTCGCTGTTATGCAATGTTCCGGCACCCGCACAGTGAATTCATAGTATGCTAAGTAGTATGTCTGTATGTTAGTACATTTGTTGATACTACAAGAACATTTGTCGGACCCAGGTTTTACTTTTCCATTAGTCGATGGTGTTATCAATTTAAATTAGTAAATGTATGTGAATTCCAAAAATATTTATTTATTTATTCGGAAAACAAACAGTGATTCATTACAGATATTCAAACTAAATAGACTCTATACACCAGTTATATGTTTTCGCATATGAGAATCTAGAAAATAGCAAGTTCGTTTGAAAAAAATATATCATTAAGTGACACAAACTTAAATTAATATCATTATTTAAATTCTAAGAACAAAAACTAGGGCAAATCAACCCACTACTAATGAAGAGAACTAACTAAAGAATAAGTTTGAGAACCATTAAACCATGTATTCGCCATAGTATTTTTAATGTGTTGCGTTGTAGATGTGAACAGATCACACTGCGGCAAGATCACCATATTATTTAATATTTTTAAATATCATTGGTATATGCCAGGGTTTGAAACTGCAGAGATTGTATTGATATTCCACCGGTCATACCACTCAATCAATACGACTTAGTCATATGATTAAATAAGAAATACGACTTTCCAAAATAATACAAAGTATGTTAGATACTTATTTACTCTGCTACTTTTACTTGAAAGGTGAGTGGTATAGAGAGATATGAGTACCCATAATGCTATCTCTGCTTTGCTTAAGACATCGGCAAAGTTTTTGATGAGATACTAAATCTATTTTTATTGATGTTTAAAAATCAATGTAAGTAACAAATTAAATCAGCGTCATTGTCTGTAGTGCCATCTATCGGTTAACACGGAACTTAAATAACACAGGAAAATATTATTAGCAACTTTTTGTTATAAAGTAAATAAAATATTAGATATCTCTTATAACTTACACACAGAATTTTTTTTTATAGTAAGTTGTTACTTTTTGTCAAAACTTGTATATTTTGTTTTTTAAATACCAATTTTTGTATTTCTATGAATATTAGCACAAAGTTTATTGTGAATGAGGCATATGACTTTTTTAACCGACTTCAAAAAAAGGAGGAGGTTATCAATTCGTCTGTATTTTTTTTTTTTTTTTT